>CAUYSK010115019.1:0-16363 GCA_963575035.1 Avahi laniger
TGGCTAATTTTTTCTATATATTTTTAGCTGTCCAATTAATTTCTTTCTATTTTTGGTAGAGATGGGGTCTCGCTCTTGCTTAGGCTGCTCTCGAACTCCTGAGCTCAAACAATCCACCCGCCTCGGCCTCCCAGAGTGCTAGGATTACAGGCTTGAGCCAGCGCGCCTGGCCTGCTTCTATCATCTCTTTTCCTACTGCTTGCGTGCATCATGCTGTATTATATGTTTTTTGTCCACTTGTTCCTATTTCCACCTTCCCTATAGTATTGGGAGCGCTTTGAAGGCAGAAAGAGGCTGGGCCTTAATCCGGTCTGTGCACAGTGTGTGGCATATAGTGGGTACTGGAGAAATGATGATGAATGAATTGCCGTGATTAATTGATTGGATTGAATGAATGAACATTTGGGTCCAAGAGAGGGGTCCTTTTGGCTCCAAACCCATCCTGTCCCACTAAACAGGATCCCATTTAGTGTTTATCACAAAGGCTTTCAGTGCCTTCTGGAAGACTTGGTTTCACTGGTCCACTTTCTGCCTTGCCCTTAACCCATCCCACTGGCTTAGACACTCACCTTTACACACGCACACAATTCTTCTCTGACTGGACTCTGCACCAAAGGCAAAGAAATAAATGTCCCTTCCCTGCTCCGTTCCCACGTAGACAAATTACTTCTCAGCACGGGAGGACTGCACACTGCCTGGGCAGCGGATGGGCTAGCTGAACCCAAGGCAGCACCTTAGCAGTGCCCCGGCTCAGAGGCCCCTCCACGTTCTCTGCTCCTCCCTGGCAATCGTTAAGGGAACCCCCTGGCTGAGCTCTGGCCTCTGCAGATCCGGGCGGAGGGAGCAGGACCCTCTCCAAGACCAGCGGGGTCCTCCGCTGGGCCCTGCCTGCAGAGACAGGTCAGCAGAGCTATTCCTGGTGCTCATTAGCCCATGCACGGCTGTATGTTCCTTTATTGCTAGGTGGCCCCCAGAGCACTGCAGACTCGTCCCTGCTTTTGAAGTTTTATAGGAGAAGCTAGGAAGTTAATTCCAATCTCTTCCCTCCCAGTGGGGACTGCCACTCTAGGGCCAGCTCCCCGTGAGAGGTGTGACTGTACCCCTTGGCCTGGCTGCTTTGTTGTCCTCTGAGGACCACTGAAGTGGGCGGGGAAATTGTGTGTTTTTCACTCCAGGGTCCTGACAGCCACTAGCTTAGAGCAAAGAATGCTGGTGGAGCCTGCAGCCTGGGTTCCAGGTTCAATGAGCTCTGTGACCTCAGGAAAGGGGCTTGGCCTCTCTGAACAGCTGCAGGAGTCTGTGACCCAGACCAAACCAAGCTTTGGGGACGTGCTCTGCTCTTTCCCTCCCTCCCACTCCTCTCCAACCCCTCTTGCAGCGGTGCCTCCGGAATTCGACAGCCCAGGCCGACTCCAGCTTCCTGTTCGCTGCTCCCCGTCAAGCTACCGCACCCACCCTCGTACCCCCAAGTCCTCTATCCCGTCCGAGCCCCTGAACCAACCTGGGTCAGCCCTGCCCCTCCTCTCACCAGGAAAGGGAGAAAAAAGAATCATCAGTCTCCTCCTATCTGTCCTGAGACTGAGCACATGTTCGTCTCCTCCTTTTCCCCTCTCCCCGACCCCCTCTGCCCTCTCCCTGGGGCCCTGGGCGCTGGGCACTGACCAGCCTGTGCAACTTTCCCTCACTCTCTCAGGCCCCCACAACTGTTCTGCTCATCTGGGGAGAAAAAAAAAAAATCCAGTAAAGGCCCGCCCATCTTTAAATATTGGATTTTCCAGGACATCTTGCATGACTCTCAAGTACGAGGTCAATACAAATAAAATCATTTAAATTGCCTGATATTAAACATTTCTGACCTAAAAAGTAAAAAGCCTTTTAAGTGATAGTTACATTGATACAAGAGGCACAATGACAGGTTTCAAAGATGAAAGTAATGGATCAGAAAATAGAACAGTAGAGAAAACACAGATGAAAGGCAAATAACCCTATTTGAAAATCCAAAGCTTTCAGTTTCTTTTTTTTTGAAGAAAAAAATTGCCAAAAGCACTGTTCCATGTTAAAAAAAAAAATCATGATGAAAGGAGCACACACTTGCTAACTTCCTACGCCCCTACATACTTGTCCCTTTCTGTCTTTAAGCACTGTGGGTTTTTTGTGACTTTATTAGCTCAAGTTTCCTAGGCTGGTGCTCCCAGAGCCTGGTCTGTGTCCTCCCAGGAGCAGTACCAGTAACGCAGGTGCTGCGGACACCTGTGGGTAGGCAGTGTCACCTGAGGGAATGGAGGAGGCTCCCAAGAGCCTAACTCCCCATCCACATGGTTAACCCAAAGACCAGCTTGCTTTCCCACACAACTAGAGCTCAACAGAGCTTTTCATTAAAACAACACATCATAATAAACACTTAACTAGTACAAATAAAACCTTTTACTTAGAGCAAGATTTAAAGACACCTGAGCATGACACATCAGAACCACACTATTTTTTAGCTGGTATTTATCACAGTCCTTGAGTTCTCTCAAACCTGAGTAGAATGCACCTTCAACTTTCTTGGCATTGGTCCTTCCCAGGCTTCTTGTTGTTCTAGAACTTTCGATAGCCCTACCACGCATCAAGACACATAGGGCTTTTTATCTACTCTTAAAGTCCAAATAAAAGACTATTACTGTGCTTGGTTTGCAGTGGAGGAAAAAGGCCCTATCACCGCATGTTCTCACTGCCCTGGCGTTGAGGCTTTCTGTGTTTTATCACCTCAGGGACCAGAGAAAGAAGAAGATTCTCGGTCACGTGTACCCTAATTTGTCAGTGTCACACCCCATCTTCCAATCAAAAACAGTCATTTCCCCCACTCGCCTGCCTCCCTCATCTCTGCTCTTTGCACTTTGGGGCAGGGTATTTTACAGATCGATGGGTATTTACTTACAACGGAACCTTGTATGAACGACAGTTTTTATAGCTGGCTTCTGACACAGACTGTGTTCTTAAACAGTCCTGATGCAGATTGAAGATTTTTAAAAGTCATATTTATAGAGAATTCCATGAGATTCCATATGAACCATGGAAAAGGTTTTAAAAGGGACATTAAAGTGATCAATTAAAAAAAGATTGTAGGAAATTACTGACATGCAGGACTGGGCTGGGCAGAAAAGACAAAGACCAAATGTTTAACTCAGGGCAGAGGCGGGGTGTGGATTATAGATCGGAACCAGAGTGGATGGAGGTCAAAGTGGGTGCAGTAAGTTTGGAGGGAGCAGGTGCAGTGCTTGGGTCAGGCATTCCTGGGCCTAGAAGTCAGCTTGGAAGGCTCAGGCAAGTCCTGGGGTTGAGGAACTGGGAAGGCAGCCAGAGAGGGCAGTCCTCACCCATCACACACGAAGAGCACCAAAGCTCTCCGTCCTCGGTCTCCTCTGCTCTCTGTGGTGTGTTGTCAAACTAGGAATAGTGCACATAAAACTAGAGAGAGTCACAGTCACAATGTCTGTCGTTTCTAATTAACACAAGGGCAGAGGAGGTAGATCTTCTGTTGGAGATGTGAAAACCCTCTGAAGTTTATCTCCTGATGATTCAATGCCAGTTCTAAAATAGGAAGACTTACTTCCAAAACCAACAGATGTTTGGGCTGTCATCATTATGCCTGTACTAAACTCATTTATGATTTCACTGTCAAGTCCTGTCTGTGTAATTTATTAGGAAACATTTATATAAGACTATTTGGAAAACCTTCTTAGGTCTGAGCCATCTATCTATCCATCGCATGGATGTGTCTTTTATAGAAATGCCATGAGAAATTCTGAGGAAGCATTTGGTCACCCTTCCACCTCATCAACCTAAAAAGGTTCTGGAAATTCCCCGTAAAGGAAAATTCCCCTTAAAGGCTCTTTAAGGTGGCCTTTCTCAGGTACCTTAGTTTCATGAAAGGTAGACTAACGTTTTCCCTGTTGTATACAATCCATTCTCTAAGTAGTTATAGGACCTTGGACAAGCCACTTAGCTCTCTGGGCCTGAGTTTTCTCAGTTATAAAATTAAAGCAATCAATAGATGATGTGCTCTCTATGGCTCATTTGTTTGAAGGATCTAGAGTTATTTTAAATATTTTGTTGGCTATCTTGACCAAACTAGTATCATAGGTGAGAAACAGGCTACAAAGACTCAACTTCTTCTCTGGTTTCTACCTATTAGGTCAGAGCCAACCACTTTATATCTTGTTTTGGGTTACTTTTCCCTGAACACATAATGGCTTTCTCTGCATTGAAGGTCGTCTTCTATTTTTCTGCCCATTCATGTGGCCCCATAAAACCTTCCATCTTCTCAGTCGGCCAAGTATTTTACCTCCTAGAAAGTACGTGGATTCCTTCTTCTCTATTATATGAAACTCTCCGATAGTAGTCATTGCAATTATTACCTTTCACATGTCTTATCCGGAAAATTATCCCAACTGCTGTGTATACCTTTATTCTAATTAAGAACTACTCCAGTTTTCAAAGCACTTTTCAGATATCCGTTGTGTTGTCTGACTCCTCACAATAACCCCATTTTTAATAAAGTAATGTGTTTTATAACATTCCTACTCATGTATAATAGTTACAGCTTTTTTTTCCTAATGAACTTTGGCATAACGTTTTGTCAACTTCTTTCTGATAGTTAAGATTTTTTCCATTCACTGTATTTCTACCCTAATGTTTACTGACCCCAGGGAAATAAATCTGGTAGACCAATGAAGCATGAATCCGACTCAGAGACACTGATCAGAACTAAAAGCTGAAATGGACTTAAGTGATCACCTGTCCCACCCATCCCTGACCATGGGAGCTTGTGCACAGGGACCAAAAGATACATGTCTCTCGGGGGCTTCCGGGCTTGAGGAGCAGAACTTTGATCACAGGCTCCATGTGTCTGTGTGCTCTGAGTCGCTCTTGAGCTCTTGATGTCTGATCTGCTTCCTTGGTAGCTTCTCTTTGTCCCCTCACAGGAGCATTTTTTTCCTTTCTTCAAAGATGTCCTTTCCCCAAGATGGCAACACTCACTTTGTTAATGAATCAGCTACAGAGTTTGTGATCTGGCACCAGGTTTTCTGAGAAGCAGCTTTCCTGGGCTTAGGTCAGACTGTTAAAGAACCTTCTGGTCTTCCTGCTGGCTGTTTGCTCTGCAACTTTTTCCTCCTAATTAATGCTTCTATCTTATCACAACGGCCCATTTTAAGAGTAACTGAGTCATTGATGTGCTGTGTTGTGTTTTCTTTTGGCGCCTTCCAACCTGCCCAGACCTGAATTAACTGGGGTTTGCTCACTCTTGCACGGTGTTTCACCCTCCAGGTATCCTTCACATTAAGTTCCCAGCTAAAGCTTATTTGGCAAGACTGGGTATTCATAGGGTGCTCCTAGCAAGAGTCAGGGACAGCAGAGCAGTTGAGAACTTGGGCTCCGGGTCAGCCAGAACTACCTCTGATACAAAGACTGCTCTTAGAACTGAAGCTTCCTAAACTTCACTTTCTGAGTCTATAAAATAAGAATAGTAGAACCTACCTCCTAAAAAGGAAGAGAAGATTAGTTGAAATAATGCATGTAAAATGCTCAGTACATAACAAGAGTCCAGTGAGTGTTACTACTGATTGTTCCACTCAGTGCTTGGGGATAGGCAAAGCAACTGATATTACCCCAGATTACAGATGAGAACGTTGGGATCAAGAGGCCATGTGACTCTACACTCTACACTGCTCATACATGAGCCACGGAAAAGCCAGGACGGGAGCCCAGGTCCCTGCCACCTCCCAGACTCTCGCCCTTTCCTCTGCCCTAGCAATGCCTCTCAGAGCCAAGACCCGTGTCCTCGATGACCATGGTTCCCAAAGTGAGTCCCCAGACCAGCAGAATCAGCATCACCTGAAACTTCTTAGACATGCTGGGGTCCCACCCCTGATCTAAGGAATCAGAAACTCTGAGGATGGGGCCCAACAATCTGGATCTTCAGGGGATTCTGATGCACACTCGAGTTTGAGAACCACCGCTCTATGGGATAATAATATGCCTTTTGATCTAACTCCACCACCTACTTCGGAGGTGAGTGGTCCACAAATCTCAGTGGACCATGAGTTAACCTTTCCAGCCCTGCAATATTGTCCAGGGAATTGTGGTTAATACATACTGATACCATTTAATCGTGGCAGGGCTCCCATCCCTGTCGGGTTAGGGAACCTGTGGCCCCAAGGCCACATGTGGCCCTCCAGATTCCCACGTGTGGACCCCCGGCTGAATCCAAACTTCACAGAACAAATCCCTTTATTAAAAGCATTTGTTCTGTAAAATTTGTATTCAGTCAAAAGGCTGCACTCAAGGATCCAGAAGGCCACCTGTGTCCCCAAGGCCGCAGGTTCCCCACCTCTGTGTGATTAGGATCATCTGGGGTACCTTTAACGTAACACAAAGGCCCACCCAGAACAGTTAGTGTTCAGGTCAGAGACAGTTGGGACTGGCAGCCACAGAGCTACAGAGCTGCCACACGGACTCCACAGAACTTGCTGGGCTGGGTAAGATTTTTACCTCAGTAAGGCGTGTGTGCTTCACAATCTGGCGCCAGAAAATTGGTTTCTTTCCTTCCTGTGAACCTTGGACTATCCTGGTCAAACCTCAACCTCACGCCCGCTGTCTGCACAGCAGCTAGCGTCGTGCAGAGGTGCTCACTCCACACACCCCCGGGTCGCTGCCCAGGCCTATCCTGCTTGTCCGAAAAGGTAATGACAAGGTATGGGAAACATCAAACACTGACTCACTATAGTTCTTGCTTTTCTTTTCATAACTCAGAAGGGCTTGAGGGAAAATAGTTTTATGAGCATGTTGGAGTATTCAGAATCCTAAGCTCACCAGCCATACACAGGGTACTGATTACCAAGGAAGGAGCCGCCTTTCTCTCCTTCCCCACAGACAGAAGGACGTGGCTGGTGCCAAACCATGGCAATGTTTTCTGCTCCATCCGCTTTACCCTGAAGCCCACCAGCTTCCAAGAGGGCCACCCCAATTTGTCCCCTGGTTCAGGCAGGCAGGATGAGAAGCTTGGGGCTGCCTCATTCACCCAGTCCCCAGGCAAATGGCCAGATGAGAGTATTGGGGACTTCCAGGTCTGCCCTCAGGAGGCCCAGCCACCAGGCTTTACAGCCCAGAGTGGAGGGAGACCGTGGCCTTTGGAGGACGCCATGGAGTGAAGTGACCCTGCCCACCAGTAAAAATGATGCCCAGTGGACTCTGGTTATTAACAAATATGGTTCCTGGGGAAGAAGCAAGAAGGGATGTAGAGAAAGTTAGGTGCTCCTAGGAGACTAGCAGAGGTGGCGGCTGTTGCATGTCCTTGCCAACGCTGGGTGACTTTCCGTCACCCTCGTCATCTTCATGGGATACATTCTTTGAATTTTAAGACTGTATAAATGGGAGATTTATTCAGAGAAGAGGATGTGTCGCATGTATAAACCCAAAGACCAGCTTTTAATTTTTTACCTTATTTTTTATTAGGTAGTATAGTCATATGGTCCGTTGTTCACAAGGTATGAAAGAGTACCTAATAATGAGTGTAACTTTTTAAAATAAAATGCACTCTTACAAAATGCATTTCTCCTACTTAGAAAAATAATACATACTTAATACTGAATTTGAAAAAACAAAAATACAGAAAGAATCACATTTAACTCCATCATCCCAAGCCAAAACTTGAGATTTTTCCAAACACCTTCCAAATAGGAGTGGATAAAGGTGGAGACTTGTATTTTTGTCTGCCTGCTTTTCACCTTCCTAATACCTAATGGCTCTCTCATCTTTCTACCAATGGGTGAAAAAAGGTCTTCTATAAAGAAAGGTGGAAAGAGTTGAAGCATGGTAGCATTTTGCTGGGGAAATTATAAGCTTCTGAAATTGATGGAGGCCTCAGGACATATCCAGTGATCTAAGCTCTAGGCCAAAGATGGGAAGTAGCTTTCAGGCCAAGTCAGAATCCCATTCATCAGGAATGGCTGCTCTAGGGAGAAGGATTTTGAGATGACACCAGGTGACAGACGCTGTGATCCATTAGCCATGGCTGTCATGCTTGCGGGAGTAGGGAGGGGCAGTGTGGGTGCCACACACTTCATAGTGGTCTGGGGAGGCTGAATAGAGAATGGAGATTTGCCTAAAAGAACCTTCCAGAGTCAGTGTACCAAAAATGTGAATCAATTGAATGAATGAATTGAACCAAACAGATGTGCGTGACTATCCAGTCTTCACTGTGTGGAGAGGCTTAGAGAGGTCCAGCACCCGGAGGTCCTCCCACCTCCTTCTCCTTCAGCCAATCACAGCTGTCCTCAGCTGTCAGCACCTCCCCAGTGGCCCAGCACCTGCCCTTTCCCTCCTCTGGATGCCTCTTGGGCTCCCCACTGCAGGACAGGGGGCCCGGCTTTTTGGAGCCCTAAAGGTATCGGGCACCCTCCTCAGCCCCTCAGACACTGGGCACTTACTCTGCTCTTTGTACTCAGAGATGAAGAAGATCTAGCCCCTTCCCTTGAGGGGCTCACAGTCTGTGGAGGAGGGAAAACACATACGTAAATAATCACAATTAAATTATAAATTATGGAACTACAAATGTTATACAATTATAATTAAATCATTATAATTATTTAAATTAGAAATAATAAGAGCAACCAGGTGCCAGGTAATAGGCTAAGAACTTTACTTACACACTGTATTCCATGTCTTCTTTACAATAGCCTTGTGCGGTTTGCTAATGTTGTCAGATTTGCAATCTTCTTCTGTGTTCTCAGTTCTTAGTGTGCTCTTAGCTGAAGAATGACAAGACACACCAAAGTAAGGCAAGCATGAGGTGAAGTTTATTGAAGGGAGCAAGACTGGATTATAGAGCAAGAGCAAGATATAGTTTACAGAGCAAGATAGATACATAAGCCACAGATGACGACCGGACCCCTTGTCGTAGAGACAGAGACCTTGGTTATGGTCTGGGTCTTGTTTTATGGTGTCTGGATTGGGACCTCCCCAGGGGTCAGACGTCATCATGGAACCACTTTGATGGATAGCTGGGAGTTATTTGTCCTGAGTCTTACTGCACATGTGGCTCTCCTGTGAGCCTCTCTGAAAGTCCATTTTGGGGGTGAACTGCAACACAGATTTAAACTAATGGCATGATAATTAGCCTTAGGTCATCATCCTAAGTCACCTTCCAGACTCTATTGTACCTATGCCACTTGGCCCATGGGCTAGAGAGTCCTCTGCATCCTTTTGCAGTTGGCGCACTAAGTTCTGATTGGTAGATTGGTAGGACCTGCCCTCCTCCCCCAGGTATGGCAGTCACTCAGGACAGAATTAAGGGGGGGGCAGCACCACAATGGGGGCCTGGAGACTGCCCTTGTCCTTCTTCCCAGGTGGGGCAATTACTCGAGGCAACACCAAGGAAAGGCACGCACTTTCATCCCTAGGAGACCCAGAAACCCTTGCTATCTACCTAACAATATTATTCTCATTTTACAAAAAAAGAAATTGAGGCTTAGAGCATTTAAGTGACTCACTAAGCTAGCCAACAGCAAAGCTGTGATTCAAACCCAGGGATGTCTGACTACGGCTATTCGTAAGAGGGCAAAGGAATCATCTCAACTTGGGTTTGACTAAGAAAAGGGCATGGTTTGGGTAACTTTGAAACCACCAGCACCAACACCCCATCCTCTAACACTGGCAGAGGGGAGCTGGACGGCTGAGGAGTCAGCTATGACAGCCACTGCAGTCCCTGCTGCTCCTACCCCACGCCTCAACCAGGGACCGCTGCGCCCTGGCCCGGCCCGGCCCTGGCCCATGAGCACTCGGTGTCAGCTCAGAGCAGAGAAGGCTGCCGGGGCCTGTGGTTCCTGCACTTCCTGTGCTCATGCTGCTGGGGTGGTTGTATGTGACCAGAGAGAGGCGGGGAAACCTGATGAGAAATCAGAGATCTGCCAGGGAATCAGAGACGAGCCACAGGAAATGCTTTTGTCTAAAAATATGCCATTTCTGAAAGGAAAACAGTCATTAGAGGGTGTGAGAAGCCCCCATGGTGAGGAAAGCAAAACAGTAAGACTCACTGGGAGGCCAGTGGAACAACAGAGAAGCTCATTACCCACCCACTTCCTGTGCAAATAATGAGACTTGGGAGGATGAAAGGCAAGCAGACAAAGTGACAACCCACAGACAGATCCCCAGGGGAACCGTCTGGGGACGGCAGCCGAAGATGCAGCAGGGAGGTAGGAGGAGAAGAAACTGTTCCAGTTAATATTTTTCTGGCATCAGCTGGTTCAGCTATAGATTTGGCTAGAATTTCCTGTTACTTACTACACGCCAGGCAGTTAGGGGCTTTGCATACAGCATCTCCTGCAATCCTTTAAACAACATTTTGAAGGAGGAAAGTGGGTCTTAGAGATTAAGTGACTTGTCCAAGGTCACACAGCTGGGAAGGGGTCAACCTCCATCCCAGGTTCCCTGACTCCAAATCTCTCACTGTTCCAACGTACCAAGCTGCCTCCCATAAGATGAAGAGTCCTGGCCGTCCCCAACCTAAACAAGCCAGGTCCGGACCCTCCAATGTCCCTGGTAGACTACAGCTGTTTTGCATTCTTTATCTTGTCTCGTGTTAAAGCAAACCGGGTTAACTCACCACCTTTTCAATTAATGACTCATTGTCAGCTAAAGCATTCTGTAGCCACATCAGACACATCTATCCACCCACGAACGAGGTACTGTGGGAAGGTAACATCTAAGCTTCTTGATCCAAAGTCCTTCTACGTCAAACATGAAGCAACCGACCCTCCTCTGCTGAAATTCCAGGGACCGGGGCAGGGAGCATGGGACCTTAGGTGGAGAAAGGGGATGGTTCCTTCAGGCACATCCTGACCACCGGAGAGCACATCCTCTATGCCGCAGCAGAGAGAGCTTTACATACGTCTCTCACCCCGCCACCCACCACCCTTGATGTCAGTAATTTACCAGCATTTTGTAGGTGAGGAAACAAAGTCTCCCTTATGTTGAGCCCGCATCCACTTTGGCATTCAGGAACACGAAGAGATCTCCTCCGTGGAGGAGCACGGGATCACTGTGAGGGTGACAGCTTTCTCTGCCTTTCCCGGGCCCCTCAACTCTCCTCTTGTTATTGGCGCAGGACCTTGGGCTCTGTGCGGTAGAAATTAACAAGAGGCCGAAAAGGAGTCACAGGCCAGCGTTACTGGGGCTCAGGCTGGAGCAAAGGGAGACAGCACAAAGCAAAGAGCCTCAGGCCGGCTCCCCGAGGGGAGCTCAGGGAGAGTTACAAAGAGGCTGAGGTAGGAAAAGGGAGACAGGTGAGCACGCATCGGTGGAGATTCCCTTGCACCTGCCTGGTTCTTTTACCGGCGTCCTCATTCATGCATTGCATGTCTCATTAGCATGTTGAATCTCCACCCCTGGGTGTGATTTTTAAAATGAGATTATAATGAGGGAAAAGTCAGGTTAAGGTCAGTGTGGGGTCTTTTCTGGCTTGCGCAGGTTGGATCCGACAGTCTGGTTCTTGTGCAGCCAGGTGCCTTATCGGCCTGCGTCAATATCTTGCTCCAGCGGCCCGAAAAGCATCGCTCACAGGGTTATGCTGCCCCATGCTGTCTCCCTCGGTCAGAAGTGAGGCCCGAGTCCTGTCCCTACACTGTCTCCCTCTCAGCACACAGGCTCCTCCACTCCTGGCCCCCCGTCTCCCCTGGCTTCTCAAAGTCACCCCTGCGCTGAGGCAGACAGCACTAGCCAGCGAGTCTCCTGAACGCTGCCCCCAGGTCCCCACGGATTCAGAGCCTCCATCCAGCGGCCAAAGGAGAGGACGGGCCCATCTCCGGCTACCACCTCTCTACCTAGTTTCTGAGGAAACCAATGAGTTCTCAAATGCCACTTCCAATGGCCCCTTCTGAGCGGTCGCCCTGTGCTGCGTGTGAGGCCTTCCCCCGAGCCAGACTTTCCCTCCCCGCTCCCTGCAGTCGTCAGCAAGTCCAGTGCATGCGACTCCTGCCTGTCTCTCAAATGCGTCCCCTGCTTGCTCCCCCCATCGCCACCGCCCTCTTCAGACTCCGGCCTGTATTCTCGCCCTAGGCCTGAAGCCCGCTGCCCTGTTCCATCCGTCCACACTGCGATCCTAGTGATCCTTCCAGGAAGCCAATTTAATCATGTTTCTTCCCTGCTTAAAATCTATCAATAGCTCCCGTCAATGCCTCCAAAGAAAATGCAAACTCAGCCTGGCCACCAAGGCCCTCCATCACCTGCCCCTGCCTGCTCCCTGACCGTCTCCGGTGACCTTGCCTTCCTGAATACACCCTCTTTCCCCACCTCTGCCCGACAAACTCCTGTTCTTCCTTCAAGACCCGTCTCGAGTATTATCTTCTCCCCAGACTTTGTTCTGACCATCCTGTTCTCACACTGGAGGTGACTGTCCTGTCTGGTTCCCCACAACCACCCTCCCACTCGCGCCTGCTCAGGCACTCCCAGAACTACATCGCAGGCTCTGGCTCACACGTCTCCACCAGTAAACCACCAAACTGTGAAGAGGTGGCTTCCTGAGCCAGGCCCTGAGCAATGAATGGGCTTGCAACAAAGGAAGGCACTGAGGGACCATAGTCGGCATGTGGTCCCCATGGACAGGCCCGGGGCTGGGCAGGCCCAGCTGTGCAAGATGTTACATGAACAACAGGCACCACTCTGAGTACCTGCCATGTGTCAGGAACCATGTGATGCTCTTTGCCTAGAGTCTCTCATTTAAAAGGATAGAATGAGTCAATCTATGGAAAGTGGATAGCACAGGGCCTGACACAGTGTAAGCTCTAAACAAATGTTAGCAATAAAAATGACGCTTCATTTATGGGACAGTTCTTATGCCAGGAAGCATGCCAACCATGTCCCATGCATTGTCTCCATCTTCACAACCATCTTGAGAAGAGGATATGCCCGTCTGTCCCCATTTCACAGATAAAACTACTGAGTATCAGCTAAGTTAAGTGATCTGCTCAAGGTCTTCAGCTCAGCAGTAGTGGACTCAGGCTTCCAGCCCACACCTATCTGCTCTGACACCCAGGTTCTCAAGGTCTCTGGGACAGCAGAGTGGCAGGTGGCCCCCAGAGTCCATCTGAGAAGAAAGCAGGCCAAGTTCTTCAGGCAGAGCCTAATGCGATATCCAGGTGAAACACACGATGCTAGTAGGCTTCCTTTTCTGTCCCATTTAGTCTAATATCGCGTTTCACATACCATCCTCCAAGGGACAGAATGCACGGGAAGCGTGTAGTCTGCTCCTCCCGATTTCTCCTGTGTGCCAAGTAGTTCTGCCTCCCTTCTGGGAAGGTGCGAGCTGAAGTCAGTCCCCTCCCGATCGCAGCTGGGTGAAAGGAAGCCGAAACAGTTTCAGTGACTCCCACAGAGCTAAGCTGGTCGCACAGCTTGTGCCTGGGGTCAGGCCCGCAGCGTGGGCCTCAGCCTGCTGGCCGCATTGCAGTCGATCGCGGCCTGGAGCCAAGGTGTGCAGCCGGACGCTCAGGAGCCCCGACTCCTCCAGGCGCTAGCTCTGGGACGCCTTGGGCAAGCCAGTTAGCCTCTGTGAGTCTCTGTTTTCTCACCTAGGAAACAAGCTGAGAGCTCGTTTCTCTCGGGTGTAGTGAGAATCAGATGGACAGTGTGTGTCTCTACGCTTGGGGGGCTGTAAAATGTTCCACGATGGCCACCCGTTTCGCAGTGAGCGCAGAGGGAAGTGTGTTCCACCTCCAGCTCACAGGCTGTTTCTGTCGGATTGCGCTGTGCCCAGGGCTCTCCCTGCCCTGTGGCTCAATTCAGGCTCAGCCTAACTCAGTCCCAGAGGCTCAGCGCTGGTGGGCCTTGCACCACAGCAGCATCGGGCTGGGCTCCCACTCGGTAGGTGTTTGCCGAGCTGAGTGGGACCTTTCTCCAAGCTCCTTCGGGTGGCCACGGTTTCCTTTTAAAGACATTTTCCTCCTTCAGCTGTGGTCCACAGGCATTGGAGGGTGAAGCCAGCAGGTGGTCTGGATGCAGACTTTCTTCCAGAGAAGAAGGTGGCTCTGCCATCTCCTACGTTTTAAAACAAAATCTGTCTTGATTTTCTCTGCCAAGATACATCTTTGGATGGGGTAGGGTGCTTCTGAGGCTGCGCGAGCTGTTACAGCTGGAGAGAGACGGGAAGGAGGAAGCGGAGCTGAGACCGCTGCGGTTCTCCGGCTGGAGCCCAGCTCTGCGGAACGGCTGCCCCAGGCGATCGGGCTCCTGGAGACAGACCCGGAAAGGGCTGAGAGAGAGGAAACGTGGGCAGAGCGCATAGACATTCTCCCTGCCAAAGCGACTTTGAAGTGTAATAATTTCCGGGGAAATATTCGCCATGTCATCTTAAGGGGCGCAAAACTCAACACAGAGGAAAGTGAAAGGATTAGAACGTCATTGCTGGAGCTCCCCCTTTGCACTTGTAGAAGACATGTCACCATTCGCCCCGACTGTCCTCCACTGAAGTTCCCACAGAGTCTTAGAGACGGCTGATGTGAAAGTTAGAAAATGCCTGTGTTTTCTGCTGGCTTTAATTTAGGTCATTGCCTGGCTGAGAAGTGATTGAGTTTCATTTATAAGATAAGATCTTTGATCTTCAGCGGAGCCAGGCTCCAATGACTGATTTTTCCCATGTCACTTCTTCTGGACCTATGAGGACTGGCCTGATTCTTGGGGAAAATTCGAACTACGTGGCAGTCTACAGGGATCCACGAGTCCCTCTGTGATCTGATCTATGTACCTCCCTCCTCTCCAGTCAGAGGGACCTGCACCCTATGCCCGCCTCATACCCGCCTGCCCCAGGCACTGACTTTCAGCTTCTGCCCCCTAAAAGGCCCACCTCCTCCTCGCAGCTCAGTGTACCCAAGCCCGGCTCATCCTAAAGCCATCTCTGATAACCCCATCCCCACCTGTCTTGCCTCCAACCTGGAAGTGATGACTGAACTGGAATAGTAACTAATCATAATAGCTGAGAGCCAGGCACTTTATAAGCTCACTCTCATTTAATCCTCTAACAACCCCATAATGTAGGTATTACTATGATTTATCTCCATTTCACAGATGAAAAAATTAGGATTGAGGGAGATTATGCAAATTGCCCAAGGTCCTATAGTCAGTAAATGTCAGAGCCAAGAGTTGAACTCTTGCTGCCTCTCCCAAGCGCATCCTGCACTGCTAGAATTACCTTGCAATTGTTTTGTAACATCTACAGGACTATAATTCAGTGGGCAATAACTATTCATACCTCCAACAGCACTGAGCCATCAGGAATGAATGAATGAATAAATGAATGAATGAGAAAATGTCCACCGGACTAGAGAGTTAAGGCACCTTTTATAAACATGAAAAAGATAGCATATCAACAAACCTGCATTAAGCACCAACCATGTGGCCCACATTCTGATGGACTCTGGACCCCAGAATTGAAGGCTGGGTCCATTGGACTTTCACATGTTCGATGAATTCCCACTTTCCAACCTGGAAGCCCCGGCCTTCTATCCAGCACTGATTTTCAGTCTCCTAGCAGCTTCTCTGCTCATTATTGCTTGGCAAACAATGTGATTTATGCATGAGATGCACACATTAAGATGCAATGTAGTTATTCCAACTGTCATAACTACTAAATTGAATTGAATGGCAATCTACTGATAGCTGAACCTCTGCAGGAAAAAAATAATCAGCCTGAAAATAATCAATTCAATAGTACTATAGTGACATTGTCGGAAACAACTGTACACACAGTAGAAAAGGTGATGTCACGGCTGTCATTTATTAATGCACAGAGTTCTGGTGTTCTGCAGGCCCTGAAATGTGAAGCTAATTTTTCCACACATAATTTCTAATAAATACCTTTGATTGTTCCTTTGTCTCTATCCTTTACTAAAGACAGATAATTAGCAGCGTTTGCAATATTACAAGCAAATGAAATTGGGTCTCTGCCTAGCCCGCCTACAAAGGCCTTCTACAGCAATAAAAATAATCAATTGGATTCTTCATTTTCTGCTGGGTCCATGTGATTTCCTTAATAATGTCAATGCAGATTGTAATTTG
Organism: Avahi laniger; assembly: GCA_963575035.1. Lineage (NCBI taxonomy): Eukaryota > Metazoa > Chordata > Mammalia > Primates > Indriidae > Avahi > Avahi laniger. The sequence continues at coordinate 16,090 of CAUYSK010115019.1, forward strand.
CAGGAAAAAATAAATACTGCTTGCATGAGACATAAAATTTCAGACCACAGAAATGTCATCTTTTCTTACAGAATTGTTTTATTACAGGAGTATGAGGCTTGGACAGTTAGAATAGACCTCAGGTCTGGTGCCCAATTCATCTTTTATAGACTGACCTATATTTTGTCTCCCGAATGTGCCTCGTGCATTTCTCCTGTACCGTTGCTCTCCAGTTGTTTGTGAGGGAAAGTACGATAATTAGGATCAGAAAACCAACATTAAACCTCCAGCTTGG
>CAUYSK010115021.1:0-33509 GCA_963575035.1 Avahi laniger
AGTTTTAAAATTCAAAGTAATTTGTTTTAATCTACTGATCAAAGTGTTAGCAATCATGCCCTTTGGTCATCTGAAATACTTAGAGTTATAGCATCATGGCACATGCAGGTCAAAAAGCCCTAATAAACTGGTAAGAAACCACTTTAAAATGTGGAGACCGAGTAACAGATTTACATTTCTCTCAAAATAGTCTGGAAAGAATAATTGGAATTCACTAAGGAAGATTTTATCACTAGCAAACCTGAAGTATAAATGTGTCTTTGCATTGTAAATATGTCACTGGCTTGAGACTAGAGTAAGCTTCCTTTTGGAAAAACACAAGGTAACAACGAAATAGTCTTTCCTATAGCAGCTATCTTAAGTCTCATAATCAGTAATGAGATCCTGGCAGTATTCTTTCATCATTTTCAATCTATATAGGATAGATATTTTAACTTGGCATTAGGCTGAATATGATTTTTTGAAAAAAAAGAAATTAGAAGTGGTTAAAACTGTATTTATATTCTTGTATAAGTACACTCTAAAAGGCCTGTGCCTTAGATAAGCCTCTCAACCCTTTCTTTTATTTGAAACAGGAAATCATTTGAGGTTTATCCCTGTAGGTTTGAGGATAACTTTTCCCTTGAAGAACTCATCTAAACTCACAGATCTTTTTGAAGACAGTTATTCAGTTACTGCTACCAATGGAATACAAAAGAAAAATAAGAAGTCTCAGTTACACGAGCTTTCTATATAAAACTAAGAAACGATTCACCTCCGAAAATATTACAGACATATTCTTGGTTGATATTCTACACTATTCTTATTTCAGCATTAGGAAAGAGAGCAAGAGAAAACAAATTTTCAGTTATTGTAAATAGCAGTGCCCTCTGACAAACCTACTAACTGGCCACGAGGCAGTAACCGATGATAATTCCAGTTTCTCATCCTAAAGCAGTGTTGGGATTAGGGTTGAGGCCAGCCCAAAGTGCGCATAACCCTCTCGTCTGCATTCCACTTTAGTAGCTTCCGGTGTCCATTGAATCTTTATTCCCTGAAGTATTCCACCACCAACTTCATGTCATTATTTCCAAAAGTAAACCCCCCTGCTCCTTGCCCCTTTTGATCAATTACTCTAGTTCATAACCAACTCCACATTTCTTCCCAATATTTGGCTTGAAATGTTATTAATAATTTTATGCTTCTCATCTCCCTTATCAACCATCTCTAATGAGTCACAAAATCCTTTCAATTCTCCTTTTGAAATATTTCTAACGTTTGACTCTTTCTCCAATGCTTTATGACAATGATTATAGCCATTACTTCACCGACAGTCCTAACAGCCAACTAACTGGGTCTCCTGACTATGGTCTCTTCCCTCTGCAATGCAACTAATAAAATATTTCATCTTTCTTATTCAGATGATGGGACTTCATCCCAGTGTAGCCACTAATTCTGCTTCACATAAGTCATGAGTTTAGCTGAATCTTAACAAATTTGTTTTCTCCAAGCATATACTTATGAGGCAGTAAGAAAAAGGGAAGATATTCTCCCCTTTCAGAAACACTCTATCACCCGGCTTGAAAATTTTAGGAATAATTGTAAACTCTTCCCTCTGCCTCCTCTCTCTTTAAATCAATCCCAAACCCTCTTCCTAAATTTCTCTGCAGTTAACCTATCCTTTCTTAATCCTCTCAACTACTTTAGGTCAAGCTTTTCTCCTTCCTTTTTGAGCAACTGCTGTAGACTTCGTCTTCCCTCCCAACTTTTGCCTCACCTCCTGCTTCTTCCAATCTGTCCACCACATTTCTATTAGAGCTATGGTTCCAAAATATAAACTTTGATTATATTTTTCCCCTATTTAAGTCCCTTCGATAGCTCACCGTCAGCTATATCAGTTTCTCAAACCATAGCCAAAGACCACCTGCATCTGAAAAATCCCAGCTCCTACTCCAGACGACTGAACCCAAATTTCTGAGAGTGGACTTTGAAATAATTTTCACAAGAACCCCACAGATCTTCATGTTAGTGTCTAATCACATGCTCCCATAGCCTTGTTCCTATCTACTTTCTAATTTTATATCTTCCTGCACCTTCAACCTATACCTATATTGCAGCCCTTTAGAATTTCTTGTGGCCCCTTAAGACCGCATGCTCTTTCATACATCTGGATTTTCAAGCATAATGTTTCTTCTGTCTCAGTTACCCTTTGCCACCGTGTCAGGATAATAAACATCAGTCATTCTGCAAGAAGCAACAGTGAAAGCAACATTCAGTGTGGATAACACCTTACCCAGGAAGCTTTTACTGCCCTCACACCCCAGTTTGATTTAATAACTCACTGTTTACCTATCCTGTTGTCTCTATAAAACCACTTTGTTATTACTAACTTACATACATATTTCTTTTAGGTAACTAGAAGTTTCTTAAGAATTGCTAATATATCTCGCTCAAGTTTATGGTTTTAGTACTTACTACAGTGCTCAACAAACATCGGTTAAAGGGATGAATTGAGTCAATAAATGATTGAGGGAGGGAGAAAGTGAAGATGAGAGTGAGCAACTGAGTGACCCCACTGTATTTGGAATAGTGTCTTACCAAAATACCCACTGCAGATTTTATTTTATGGTATTTAAATGGAACAATAAATATCCACTTAACTCAGGACTATCAAATCCACAATTCTTTTTGACTTTCTCTCCAGTTTCTTTTTTCCCCATCTGCCAGTCTGGCATAATTACAATTCCTACCTCAGGGTAGTGGAAATTAATTGGCTTGTAAATAATGATAAATTAGTCAATGTTCATAACGTGCTCTCACAAGGAAAAAGTGCTCCATTACCTCTAAGCATTTTTATTTATTAGAAAATAAATTGATGCATTATCAATATCTGGATCACACCTGTGATTTATGCCCTAAATACAATTATGCTTTTTCTTTATCTAGTGTTAAAAACCAGTTTGGCCTTTTATTCTGAAATATAGAGCCTTACATCACTGCCGCTGGGGTAAGACAGATAATGAAATTAGATACTATAGACAGAGCCTACAACAATGATGTGGATTTTAGAATTTAGAGCTGCCCAGTCATAGCTGGGCTGTCTGGTTTAAGTTTTATCCTCAATCTTGAAAGGCCTGGGGCTAATTGAGCTAAGGTAGAGTTTTATTGAGGGCTAATTCAGAAAGTATATTACCTTGAGCTCAGTATACCTCAGGAGATATCCAAACCCAAGGGTCTTGGCAAAGCTAAGACATCATGTCAAGAAGCAAATGTATGATTTGTAGAAGGTCCCCTATCTAAAGAGATTTAGATGCATGTTTCAAAGTAGACCACATCCAAGGGATCTATAACAACATATTGCTATATATGTAAACATATGCCAGAGAGAGAGAGAAAGAGCTATATAAAATTGTCAATATTTTCTACGTATTTGGTGATAAAATGAAATTTCTGTCATGAAGTTGAGCCAAGAGTAGATAATCTTACTTTGTAAGCCTTTGTTACTCTCCCTCATCCCGTGTGTGTGTGTGTGTGTGTGTGTGTGTGTGTGTGTGTGTGTTTAATGAGTCATTAAATGTAAAGGTCTTGGAAAACAACACAAGACCTCATTTCATATTCACAGCTATGATTACGTCCATTTTATAGATGAGGCAACTGAGCCTCTGAGAGATTTTTAAAAATCCATGTCTAAACACAAGCACAGTCAGTAGCACAGCTGGGCTTAAACCAACAAATTGTTTAAATCAAGATTCCTGCTCATAACTATTAATACTATGTTATGCTTCCTTTATGATAAGATAATAATGAAAGGCCAGGCATCCTAATTTTCACAGGCCAAGATTGAAGAAAACAGGGATTCTCAGTACAGCTTATAAAAATCCTTCAGCATGTTCCTACCCTGGTTATCTTGAACTTGTTTTTGAATTCTAGAATAAAGGGACTTGGATAGGGAGGCCGAGGTGGGCCACTGTCCCTATGCCCTTTCCCTAACACAGCCCAATCTAATTTTTTAAGACTGGAGCACTCATCCTCACAGACGTGAGTACACTATTTCATACAGCTTGAAATAGATTCTTCGGGAAATCCAGAAAAAGACCAAATTTATTTGTGCATCTTCTATGTGTAAGGTGCTGTACTCAGATTGGTAGGAGGTAGCTCTGTCATCAGAAACCTACAGTCTGTCAGGGAAGAAAAATTACCATAAAATGCAAGGCCATGTATATCCATGATGTGTGACGTGGGAGAAAGAAATGAAGTAGTTAAGATATGCTTCATGCAGGAGTTGGGACTTGGCCTCTCTCAAATGATGGGAAGAAGGTCATCAAAAGACTAGAAAACCAGAGGTCATTATGAGCAGAAGAACAATTTGAGACAAGGATGGATGCAATACTTGTGGTTTTTATTTTCATTCATTCATTTGCTCCATTGATTCATCCACTCATTTATTCCACAAATACATTTTATATACCTTTCCTATTCCAGGCCCTCTGAGATTATATATATCTCAGGGAGGCCCTGAGAAATCTTCTAATGGGAGAAACAGAGTTAATCAACTAATCATGTCCAAAAATGTATAATTGTCACTGTGCTGTGTCCTATAAAGAAAGGTTCACGGAGCTATGGGAAGATATAATTGATGTAATGAAACAAAGAGGGGAGGGAATACCTCCAAGGTCAAGCAATTAGCATGTGCAAAGAGCGGTGGAAAGAAGAAATGAGGCAGGTACAAGGGCCTGGAAGAGGTCTATGTGCCTGGGTGGAGGAGGAGACAGAGAAGCACGGGTTCTATGGACTGACATCCATTGTCTTCTCGCTGGGCTCATAATTAGAACCACTGGAAATCAATAGATACAGGGGACCAATAAATAACAGGAGGTAGCCCTTGGTCAGAGTTTCAGCCCCAGGAAATAACACTCCAGACCACAAGCTGAGAGAATAGAAAATATGACACCTTATCCCAGTGTGCTGTAGAGAACCGTTGCTCACTAATGATTCCACAGGGGAGAAAGAAACAGGAGCAGTGTCTGATGTGGAAAAGAAAGACTAAGCTCTCTCCAGCAGGGCATTTTAATTTCACATGCACAGAGTAAAGCCATGCTAGAATCCTTTGCTAACATATCCTGTTGGTCTCCAAAATGCACGAATGTATTAAGAGTGCAGATGACTTGGTTATAGAAAACAGTTTCAGCATTTGGCATAATTCATGTAAATATTGCATGCAATAGAAAAATAGTCTAACACCGTCCTTATTTAAAACACGTTTAATTAATGTCAAGTGCTAGAACAAGTGGTAATCTCACCCTGCTTGCCTCTCTCCTCACACTGTGTGGAAATGCTCCCTGCTGCCTTGTTTGCCTGCAGACTTTAAACTCTAAATGCACAGGAGGGAGTTTATGCTTTATTTCTAAAGCTTTCTCTTTTCTTTCCTTCAGAGATGACTTCTTTCTTTCAGTAAGAGAAACTATTCCCAAAGCCTCTTGAAAATTCCTTTTTTGTAGACAAGTTCTGTGTCTTGCACTCCTTGCAATGACCTACACGGACCTACTCCAGGTTTATAGGCCTAACCATCAGGAACAGGAATGTAGGTCATCTTTATTGGCCATTGCCTAACAACTGGACTCCTTTTTCCTCTCCTCTGCCTTTATATTGACTCCGCAGGGATCCTAAACAAGACAAGAAACTGGTTGGGGTGTCAAAAGCAAATGTCAAGAAAACAGAGAGAATTGTATTAGGCTTACAAAATAGCCAGGAGGGATTCTTCTAGCAAGTCTCCTGCCTTTCTTATGAGTGAAATGGCATACCTATTTAGCAACAGCAGTTTAACATTAGTAAAAGGGCTGAAGTTATTGAGGAACATGTCTCTCTGTCTATTAAACATTCACATCATATTTTGTAATTTCTAAAGCAAAGCACATTAATTTTCTTAGTGATCTCTAATACAATATTTTGAGAAAGACTATTGAGAGGTTTTAAAGGTAGATCATCAAGTAAAATTTCTTTTATCTCTTGGCTGGTGGTTCAATACTATCATAGGAAAAAGGGATCAGCGCGGTTACCGAAAATTTGGTACTTGTCCACAATGCCGAATCAGAAGAATGAGGACAAGTGTTTTGGAGAGGAGGAAAGAGATTACTTTGCCAGCAAAGAAGGAAAAATGGCAGACTTTCTCATCTCGAAATCCAAATTTCCTGAACACAGGCAGAAATACACAGCTTCTAATGGGAGGGCTTCTCAGTTCTAAGCTATTGTGGTTAACTATTCTAATCATTCCATCTCTGCCAAAGTCAAAGCCTGTGAACTCCACCAGCTGCCCACCTGGGGGGGTTGGCCCCACCTGGGATAAGAACAAAAGGGCTTCTCCCTGCTCCTCCCTACCCCTGGCCTGAGACAGTGATGCAGGTTTCAGTTAAAAACAGTGGGGAAATTTCAGAGACAAAAAAAAAAATTTTTGCATTTTTATTTTCAGACCATTCCCTGTTACAGTGTTTTTTTCCAGTTTCTTTTAGTATTCTGGAAATAGTTAAGGTAGTTACCAGGTAACAGGATATCAGAAGTATGAAATGATTGAATGTCAAAGGCCCTGTTACTTGCCATTGCTATTCCAAGGATTTAGAAGAGTCTTACCTGCCTAAAGTTTACAGACTGCAGGTTTATCTATCATGCTTGACATAAATTTTTGTTAAAAGAAGAACTTAATACAAATTAAATTTAACAAAGCTTAACTGAGCAAAGGATTCATGAATCAGGAAGCCCTCAGAACCAGAATAGGTTGAGAGTATCTCTGGGGCTGCCGCATGGTCGGATAATATTTAAGGACAGAAAACAAAAGTGAGGCACAGAAACAGCTGGATTCGTCACAGCTCTGCATTTGCCTTATTTGAACTCAGTTTGAACAGTTGGCCACCTGTGATTGGCTAAAACTCTGTGACTGGTACAAGAGTTGGTTACAATCTGCTTACACATCTAGTCAGGTTACAGTTCACTATGTTCAGAGAAACCTTTAGGTTGAACTTAAAATATGTAAGGAAACAGCTTTAGGCAAAAATTAACAGTTTCAAACTACAGTTTCCATAAATCAAAAAAAATCTGGGCAAACAACTAAAATCCCAGAGATCTTCAATTCCAGGGTCCCTAACCTTATGAGATTATTTCTGAGCAATACAAGCCTGAAATGACAGGATGTTTTCCTTGGGAGTAGTGTTAGCACTTCAAGGGTTACCTGCTGTTTCAAAGATTTAGTTTTCCTTCATATTTAAACATGAAGAAAAACATTGATGCCAAAAAGTACTTTTCTCATACTGAAGTTTCATGTTGCTATAAAAATACTTTGATTTGCTTAAAAGTCATTTAATAATTTTGAATCAAAATATATTCATAATTTATAGGGTTTTTTTAACTTGCAAACTGCAGCTAATCTTGATTTATCCTAAATATAATTGGAGGACATTTAGACTTTAACATGTATATTTGTGGTTGTGAAATTTGCTTGCTATTTTTATAGAGGACTCAAGTGTCTGATTTAAAACCAAAATATTGCAAAGGAGTGAATCAAATCTGAAGATGCTTTTAATTGCATCTATGAAAAGCTCCCTGGGCTCTGTAAAAAAATAATGATAAATGCATCCATAGTTAATTTTCTGTAATGTAAAAGCTTTCACAAATGAAGCAAGAATCCAGATGTGTGTGCCCTGGAACTACAGGGAACCACAGCAGGGGGAAGAAAATGGTCCTTATTGTGGACACCCCAATTCTCCCAACATGGATCAGACCTGAGAAATCGGCAAAATTTATTCTCCCACATCTTCTCATTCTACCTTTTGCCATCTTCCTGCTGATTTTTTTTTTTTTTTTTTTTTTGGAGACAAAGTCTCCCTCTGTCACCTTTGTGATCCTCCTGCTTCAGCCTCCAGAGTAGTTGGGAGTACAGACATGTGCCACCCCTCCAACCCAGTTAATTTTTCTATTTTTTGTAGAGGTGAGCTCTCCTCAGCTCAAGCAATCCTCCCGCCTCGACTCCCAGAATGCGAGGACTACAGACGTGAGCCACCAGCCAGGCCCTTCCAGCTGATTAATCTCCATTCTCCCTGGGGGCCCCTAAACTGCTTCCTGTCATTCAAAGTCCCCCTCCTAGGGCAAAGAGAGATTCTTTTTACCAACTCTTTCTCCATGACTGAAACTTCACTCCCCCACCTTCTATTCCCTCTGAGCTCTCTGTTTTACAACTGAGACAACAAATTCGTAAACTAAAAATAAAATCCTAAGCCTCCCTGCTGACAGAATGGACCGCCTCTTGGCCAAGGGGACCCCAGCAAAACCTTAAAACTGAGTTTTCGGCCGTGAAGGGAAGTGAGGTCAGACACACTTTGTTATACACTCTCCCTTTTGGAGTTTAGATACAACTACTGACCAGCACTCATGTTAAAACAGAGATCATAAGACTGACAAAACAGACTTTTTTTTGACAATAAGATACTAAATTATTAACAGGACCTAAGGCCATGCAAAGTAAAGGTTAAATCACACCTGCGGGCCATTGTGGCTTATCTCTGATTAATAGACTTCCTTATCTTAAAACATTTCAAGGCTTTATTTCTTTAACAAATTACAAATGAAAGAATCTCTGAACCTACCTATAACCTGTAAGCACCTCCTTCTTCAAGATGTCCCACCTTTTCAGGCCAAACCAAGGTATACTTCCTATGTATCGATTTATGATTTTACCTGCAATTTCTCTCCCTAAAATGTATAAAACCAAACTGTAACCCACCTGCCTGGGGCACATTTTCTCGGGACTTCTTTAGACTATGTTTCCTGGGCTGTGGTCCCACACTTTGACTCAGAATAAACCTCTTTAAATTATTTTACAGAGTTTGGATTTTTTTTCTGTTGGCAAATTAACACTTACTTAGTAATATTTCTCCTGTGCTAGTTTCCCAAACTTTTAGAGCTCCCATTTACCAGTTAGAATTCTGCATCTCTCAGAAATCATTAAGAAGTGCCTCTAATAGTAATCATTCCAGGCCCTTTGGTAGACTGCTGGGACAGATAGTGCTTGGATCACAGCAACAGCTGTCTTGCCAGCTCTGTGTAATGCTCTTTTTCCTCCCTTTAACTCATCTCCCCCCATGTCGATGCCACCACCTATAAACAAACCTACAGAGAATTTTCTCCATGAATTTATGACATGCACTTTTCTGATGAAAAGGTCAAGAATTAGTTAATCAGCAAGTTAACAGCATCAATATGTTCCTCACAACGTGCTAGGCACCTTGGGGATATAAAAAGAAGTGAAAGTTTACAGTGTAAGGCAAGAATCCTAATGCCTGGTGATAACTAGAGAACAAGATAGGACAGCAGGCTCTCCTGGGGGTACTTGTGATAAATGCTGAAGGAGTTAGGGAAGACAAAGGTCTGCAGACGTATACATAATCTATAGAGCCTGCAGTACTTGCCTGATTGTCAGAGGAGGTGCAACTACTTGCTTAAAAGGTAAAATTATTTGGATGGATAGTTAGCAAGTGGCCCTACCAGAAGGGTGCACAGATATTAAATGTGTGATTTTTTTTAAGTCAGCAAAGTAGCGAAAAAAAGTCATAGCAAAAATACTGTGGCCCAGCACTCTGGAATCGCTGTGGTTAGCACTCTCTTAGAAGTACAAGTGCATAGTGAATAGCTCCAAGAGTCCTGTTAGAGTGTCTGAATAAGATGTGGGTTTTGAGAATTTTTTAAAAGCTATGCTATACCTAGAGAGGTGACCACAGAGGAGAAAAAGCAAATAGTGATTCTAGCTCTGTGTGGGTTTCAGACAATGTTTCCACGCCCCGGACAGCTCTCTTGCGGCTAGTCCCACACGTTACCCAATTCCAAAGCCAGTTCCACAAACTGAATGGCTTAAAACAACAGACAATTTATACTGTTTCAGTTCTGAAGGCTAGAAATCTGAAATTAAGATATAGGCAGGGTTGGTTCCTGCTGAGGGATCTGAGGGAGAATTTGTTCCATGCCTCTCTCCTAGCTTTTGGCAATTATGGTAACCTCTGTCATTTCCTGGCTAGTAGATGAATCAGCCCAATCTCTGCCTCTGTCATCTCATGATCATCTTCTCCCTGTATTTCCCTGTGTCTTCACATGGGATTCTCCTCTCTGTGTCTCTTTCCCCTTTTATAAGGACACCAACTGTCTTAGCTTGGGCTGCCATAAAAAAAAGTACCAGCTACTAGGTGGCTTAAACAGCAAATATTTATTTCTCATAGTTCTAGAGGCTGAAAATCCAAGATCAGGGTGTCAGCATGGTTGGGTTCTTGGTGAAGGCTTTCTTCCTGGTTTGTGGTTGGCCATCTTCTCTTTGTATCCTCACGTGATGGAGAGAGAGAAAGCACGGTCGCTAGTGTCCTCTCATATAAGAATGCTAATCCCATTCATGAGGACTCAGCCCTCACGGCCTAATTACCTCCCAAAGGCCCACCTTCTGCTACCATCACATTGGAGGTTAGGATTTTAACATATAAATGGAAGATCACAAACAGTCAGTCTATAGAACAAGTTTTACTGAATTAAGGATCTACGCTACTTCAGTATTACCTTATCTTTACTAATTGCATCAGCAATGACCGTATTTCCAAATAAGGCCACATTCTGAAGTATCAAGGGCTAGGACTTCAGTGTATCTTTTGGAAGACACAAGACCCATAGCCATTTGCCCTCTGTCCCCCAAAATCAATGTCCTTCTCAGAAGCAAAATACATTCACTCCATCCCAACATCTTCAAGAGTCTTAACCCATTCTAGCACCAACTTTAAGTCCAAAATCTTATCTAAATACAACCAATTTAAGAAGATATAAATTTCATCATCTAAATCATTCAAATCACATATGGGTCAGATTCTGGGTATGCTCCATCCTGAGAAAAATTCCTCTCTCTCCCTGTGAACCTGTGAAACCAAACAAGTTATATGCCTCCAAAACACAATGGCAGAACAGGAGAGACATGCCCATTCCAAAAGGTAGAAAGTAGGAGGAATAAAGAAGTCACTGGTCTAAAGCAAGTTTGCAACCTAGCAGAACAAATTCCATTGGGTTCAAAGGCCTGAGAATAATTTACTGGAGATTGATGTTCTGTCTTCTGGGGTCACTGGGAAGGCCCCACCCCCTCAGCTCTGGGCTGCAGCCCAATCCTCTGGAACTGATGAGGTAGCGGCCCTGCCCCCTGGGTCTGTGCTCTCTCTGGCCTCTGCATCCACTCTGCCCTCTGAATCATTATTTCTTTATTTTTATTCCATCACTGTCCCTTTAAGTCTAGGCTGGCAGCATTTCTGCTCGTATAAAATTCTTCAACAGTTTGGCCTATGTCCCTATTGGTTGGCCTCCTGTAATGTTGGGCTTCTAAGGGATTTGTGCCATTAGAAACAAGGATTCTCCATAGGTACATCCTGGATAATAGCATCTCTATGCCTGGCTTCTGCTTAGATGGTTGATTGGATACAGGAGTCATACACTTGATCTCTTTAGCAAACTGCTCTCCAGCCACACCCTGGGCCTTATTGCTAGAACACATTATCTGGATAGGCTAACATTTTTCCAAAACATCAAGTTCTGGCTCCTTTTTCCTTAGTAGTTTATTCCTCAATTCATCTCTTTCTTCTAGTACTTTATAATAATTAACAAGGAGAAACCAGTCTGCACCTTCCATATTTTGCTTGAAAATCTCCTCAGCTAAATAACCAAGTTCATTATTACAAATTCTACTTTTCACCACTGAATAGCAAAACACAATTCAGCCAAGTTCTCTTTATAATGAGGACTGCGTTTCCTCTATTTTCGAATAACATGTTCCTCATTTCTGCTTGAGACATCGTCAGAAGCATCCTTATGCTTTATATTTTTAGTAACATCAATTCATACAATATATGTATTTTCTATATTTTAACAGAGCTTTCTGCAGCCCTCCTCACTTCTTTCTGAGCCCTTCACCAGAATTGCACTTAATGTCCACATTTCTGCTAAGAGTTTCTTAAGGCAATCTAGGCTCTTCTGTCATGCACCTCCAGCCTGTACCAATTGCCCAGTTCCAAAGCCACGGATACATTTCTAGATAGGTGTTACAGCAACACCCCACTTCTTGAAACCAAAATCTATATTAGTTTCCCAAGGCTGCTGTAACACAGTACCACAAATCGAGTGCCTCAAGACAACAGAAATGTATGCTGTTATAGTCCCAGATGCTAGAAATCTGAAATCAAGGTGTCAACATCGTTGATTCCTTTTGGGGACTCTAAGGGAGAATCTGTTCCATGCTCTTTTTCTACCTTTTGGCAGTTATTAGCAATCATTGACATCCCTTGGCTTATAGATGCATCACTCTAATCTCTGCCTCTGTCATTTCATGGTCATCTTCTCCCTGCATGTGTCTGCTCCTTCACATGGCATTCTCCTCTCTGTGTGTCTCTCTGTTCTTCTTATAAGGATAGTAGTCATATTGAATTAAGGGTCTACCCTACTCCAGTATGACTTCATCTTACCTAACTGCATTTTCAACCTATTTCCAAATAAGGGCACATTCTGAAGGACTGAGGATTAGGACTTCAATGTATCTTTGGGTGGGGGTATAATTCAACAATATGTATCCAATGATATGTAAGTTGGAAAATGACAATAACTCAGGCTTCCTGGGCATGATGGCCCCCTTGATTAAGTGTGATGATGGTAAATCACTCTTCCAAAAAAAAATAAAACCACATAAAGGCAACAGCTGGGACAGAGAAATGTCTGTATTGCTGTCATTCACACAGGAACCTTAGGGAAAGATCTGTGGTATGACAAGGGTATAACTTTCATCTTTGCCTAAGAAAGACTCACTTGTTATAGGGATTCTCATATGTAATTAGTGATCCTGTGGTTATGTCCATCAGATCATCATCTGCTTAATCAAAATCAGCCCAACCCCCTACCTTCTGCATTGGAAGGGGCAGGAATTGAAAATCTTTAACATAAAAGTCTAGTAATTTTGGCTTGGAAACTACCTCTCAGTGATTAGTTGCTCTAATGTGGTAAATGACTATATTAGTGCACCAAATTTTTCATGTCTTTCTGTATCTGTGCCCTTTTGTATACACTCTGACTGGGGTTGGCCAAGTCCCATTCTTTGGCCAATGGAACAGTAGAAAATCTGATTCAGACAAAGGCTTGGAAAAGCCCTTGAACATTTCTGCTCTTTTGCTCTCCATTTTGCTCTTCTGCCTTTACCTTGAGAATATGCCATTATGCCCAGGCTAGATTACTGAAGGATGAAACACAGTAAGCAAAGTCCGTAGACACAAGAGCAAGCCAAGCCAACAGCAGCAAAACCACCTAGCTAACCCACAGCTAACCAGACACACAAGTGAGCCTCACCACACCTAGCTCAGTAGAAACAACTTATCCATCCATTTGAGAAATAATAAAAGGTTGTCTTTTTAATTTACTAAGTTTTGAGTGTGTTTGCTACATAGTATTGCTGTGGCAACAGATTGCTGATACACTCAACAACCAATGCCACCCTAATACCCATGACTTCTGCAGGTATGGGATATAACCAATACCTGTGCTTCAGAGAAAACTCATGACAGTTTGAAGCAAGTGTTCCTAATAGAAAAAGCATGTTTTGTGAGGGGATAGATTGTATTTCTGCATTTCTTGCAAAAATCAAGTCTTCTTCCTGTAACTCAAGTTCAAACAAATCAGATACTCAATAAATATTTTTAAATTAATTAATTAATGAGTTTTCCATGAAGCATCTCCTAAGGAATTGGAAACTGCAAAAGGACAATCATGATGTCTTACACTTCTTATATTTCCCAATTTTGTAATTATACTGCTGACCATGTAGTAAGAACTCAATAAATAGTACTTGCTAATTTGTTAATTGATTGATGAGATTCAGCCACTACCAATTACCCCTGAGGAATGAACCAAGAAGCAGAATTAAACTTCATTAAGAAAGATTTCATTAAGCTGGTCAGAAGACTTTTGTGACTTTCAAGGTTCCTAACTACTAGAAAAAGATTTTGTATTGCTTCTCCAGAGAACTGAAGCCTCTTACATGTTTTGCAGAGTACACTTCAGTATAGAATAAATCATATCACCCACAGTCATGTAATAGATTAATTATTGTTATCATCCTTTCTCTTTTTTCAATTCTATGCTCATATGTCAACTTCAAGTTCTTATATAAGACAGAAAGGGCATCCAAAATTATGTGCTATTTTATTTAATAAAATATTTTAAGAAAAGTGTCCATATTTAAGGGAGTAGCATTTTATGAAATAACACCAAAATAAGAATATTGGTAAGAGCCGCCCATTCATTAAATATCAATGGAGCGTCCACAGTGTACAGGCAGTATGCCTGGGGCTGGACAAAGTATAAGCTCTAATTTCCACCCTTGAGAAGGGAGAAACAGACAATGTGATGTTATAAGGGGCACATATATGGTGACAGAAAAGAGGGAATGATTAACTGCATAGAGAAAAAAGAAAAACTTCACATGGGCATCATCATTTAAGTAAAAAAATAAGCAAAAAAAAAAATATATCAAGTAGCAAAGGAAAGGGAGAACAAATGATACAAAGTCACAGTGAGTAGCTCAGTCTGATGATACATAGACTAAGTAAGTTCAAGTGTCAGGAGATGAGGCTGGAACACAGACTTGGGTCCTGACCTGTAAAACCATATATGTCCAGCTTAAAGGTCATGTGACAGCAAGCCACTGGAGGATTTTAATTTAATTTGGACTTTAAATGTTTACTCCAGGAACATAGTAAAGAATGAGATAGAATAAGTTTAGAGGGTAAATATTGCTACACATTCACATGTGACCATGCTGAGCAGTTATCATCTGGGGCTATTCTTCGGATCCTAAAAAAGGTAGTATGCACAGTTGGGAAAATATTCTACAGAATAGCCGACAGTAATATTTTACAGTTAATGTTCCTGATTAGTGTTGGCTTATGGTTACGTTGTTGTGTTGTTAAATAAGACTGTGGCCTTTCTCTTCCACTCTCAGTATGGTGCTATCTTAATTAACTCGAGGAAAGGAAGGAAGGTATAGAACCTGCCGATATTAATGAGCTGTGAGAAAGTTCTTAGCGATATTACAGAAACAATTATTAAAAGTCTATATGCCTGGGAAACTGTGACACTTTATAACACTTGAAAACAAAAGCTTTCCGGGTATCTGTTCCTTGAAATAGACAGTTATGAGACTTTCATACTCAATTTTAAAAAAAGGAGAAAGCAATGTATTTTATGTTGAGCATAAAAGCAACTATTTTATGTTGAAAAAATTGAAAGCAAGAATTAGTAACAAATAAGCACAATAAGTCAGCTAATTAACAACAGGCAATGAGCACCTACTATGAAATTCATCATTAAATGTGTTTCAGGGCTCCCATGGTTTGGTCAGCTGCTATGGTAGCCTATTAGTAATATGCACACAGTTTACCTCTACTGTTATAAAGATGGGTAGTATTCATATCTGAGCACAATGCATAATATAAACAAAAAGTGCTTTGTGAATGTACATTTTTTCCAACATAAATTATGCAGTTTTTCAGACAAAATCATTTTCATCTGCCAGAAGTCCTAAAAGCTTTAGGTCTTTCCAAGTATTTACTTTAAGCAGTATTTCTCAAACCACTGCTGTGTGTGAAACACTTATTTTACAAAGCTGTCATTAATCCCACAAGGCTGTCAAGAAACACTATTAATAGACAGGAAGGAAAGAAATTAGGACGAGGAAGATTTTATGTCAGAAAATAAAAGATAATGAAATTGGCAGTAAAAGACAATGAGGAAGAATGTGAAATAGGAGGAAAGTAATGGGTCAGGTGAGAGTCAATAAGTTTAAGACTAACAGCTCAATGCTATTTTTGACAATAATTAAGAGTTAAAATCAGGACTTAAAATTTAAAAGTATCTTGCAGCTAAATGTCATGTGAGCATCATAAGACAATGATGATACATTTCCCTTTTGCCAAATAATCGCTATGACTTCTCCATATAAATAAGTCCATTCTGTCTCATCCTCATGAAAAAAGAGCCTAAATGTAACTATGAGAAGGAAGAAAAAGTTTTATGTTCCATGATAAAATCTTTGGCATGAATAGAGGTACAATTAAATAAGATTGAAAATTATATGACTAACATCTATATACTTATACCTGTAATATAGTCTGGATTCAATAAAAGCTGTTTTTCTTTTTCCTGGGGGGAAAAAAATATTTTCAATGATTGTCAAGTGTCACAGTGTTTTAACTGAAAGAGAGAGAAAACAACCGATAGGGAAGATTGAGTGACACGTCACATTATCTTAGCTGTTGTATAACTTTTGATACAATAAATGTCTAGAAAGACATTTGAGTTCTGTATATCTTATCACTGAAGTCAGTTATCTTCTTATTTTTACTGTTTGCTTCTTTGAGTAGTTAGCAATCGTAATATTTTTAATATATTAACAAAAGATTGTTAATTACTCAAAGGAAAAATCAGGGGTAAAGCTAAATCAATCTAACAAGACTCTTGCTGTAGGCAGACTAGGGTGATCAGACATTACCTCAGGCACAGTGAAGGATGAGGAACTTGATCAGATATTGAGGGTGGGGGATTCTGACTAAATTGACTTAGCAAGGTTCATGCTAAAATTAGACAATGCAGAGTGAACAAGGAAGACCAAAAGTCAGGGCCTATTTGAGAAGGGAGTTCAGCAGAACCTTAATAGAGTTTGATCAAAGAGAGCCTCTTTGTCAACATCTCCCAAATATCTGTTCTTTAACTCAGAAATTTAGCATTTATTATGTGTAGAGGTAAAAATAAATGTTTTTCCACCCCCTTAAAATGATCACCAGTGAGGTGAGTAGATAATTCTTCTTTCCCTCATTTCTCCATGTGTTAGTTTTCATCATCTTGGGAGAAATGTCAAAATCCCAGCAAACTCTTGGAAAGGAGGTAGAAGCAGAGAGTGGGTGCAGTGCATTCTGGGAACCACAGAGGCAGGAGAAGGATAAGCCGGGAAACTTATTTTTTCCTGTGCTGTGACAGTTTAGGTACCAGAGAACTGTCCAGTGAAGGAAAAAAGATTATTGAAAACAAGAAATTTAACAGGAAGCTATAAACATCGACAACTTTCCAACTCCAGATCTGAAAGTTATCTTCAAACTGGGACTCTGGGGAAGAACAAAACTCTAAAACTGATGTATCCAAGGATTTATTTTTAAAAATCCAGAAGGTTTGGAATAATCCACAGATTAAATAAAGGTATGGCCTCTTTAAAAGAGAGGCAGAAGTTCATGTGGAGAGAAAAACTGGAGATGAAAGTGAACAAAAAGGATGAGTAGGTAATAGAAGAGAACAGAATAGGACGAAAAGGGAGATAAATGAAGTAAATAAAAATTTTGTTATCCAAAGGACCTCCAGGATGGCTAAAAAATAGAAAGCAGACTTTTACTGGTGATATCAGTTTGCAAACCAGGAAGAGACAGTCTCCAGCATGAACTGAAGGTGTTGTCTCTTCGAAGAGGAAAAGGAGAGGTTGGCTTTTCTGCCTAACAGGTCTATGTTACACAGTAGAGTCATACATGTTCAGCAGGTCTAGGAAAAATCTATGCATATTTATGAGGGGAATTGAGCACGTGCACAATGGTCAGCAGGTATGTAACATTCACTGCATGTTCACTTTGTGGCGGGGTTTTAGCATTACAATGAGGTGGGAGTTGGCTCTTTTTAAATTTTTTAAATTTTTTTAAATTTCAAAATATTAAGGATGTATAAATGTTTTTGTTACAGGTATATCTTATGTAATGCTTAAGTTGGGGCTTAAGCATTATAGTACAATTTTCCCAGCAACACTGATTTAATAGGGCATCACTGTGCTCCCTCCAACCGGGCCCATCTGTAGGTGGACATCCACCTGCAAATTTCAATCCTCTCTTTGAGAGCAATGTGCACTGGCTGCTTCTAGTCTGCCATCTTGCCTCTCCCTCCAGAATTGGCTACTTACATCCAAACGTGAATTGTGGGGCACATGCAGTTTACAGTTGTTTATCAGGAAAGAATGTTTGTAAGGCTGGTCCTCTGTCCAATCAGAGTTGTAGTGGTCTGGGTCGTAAATCAGAGTTCGGGAGGATTTGACATTTTGCCTGATAACTCCTGTTGTTAGGGAGCTTAGCAAGAGTGTGTTTTTTCTTGTATCCTTAGGATCCTAAGCTCTCTGCCCATAGGTAACTTTTGTTTCCATAAACTCGGGGTCCATCTTAATTGACAAAGGGGCATCTATTTTGGTCACTTAGATCATAATTTCAAATAAATAAAAACACAATATTAAAATGAAAATTTACACTGGCAGTATAAAACTGGAAAAGCTTCTGAAGAAAAGTCAAGTGTCGATGTGGAAAGCAACTTTAATACTGTTTCCCAAATACAGAAGAAAAAAATGAGAATATAATAATGAGACAAGATGACAGAACATAGAACATTCATGTGCATAATAGGTATTTCTAAATCTAGTTAAAGAAAAATTTCAGGAATATTTATTCAGGAAAAAAAAAACAAATTTCAAATAAACGCCAAACCAAGTACTAACATATTTCAATAATGCAATCTTTAAACCCAGAAGACAATAGAGCAAGATCTAAGGAGTTTTGAAGGGAAAATGTTATAACTCAATTAATTTATACACATGTTAGTACTTCAGCTGTCAAAAAACCAAAGACAAAAATTAAAAATAAATGAAAGCACATGAATGAGGAAGATATGACATTAATGGAGATTAAAGACGTAAGTTTAAATTACTGTTACCTACTTCATTATAGAACTAAAAATGAATGCTAAAAAGTTTCCTAGGAAGAAATTTTAAATGTAACCAAATATTTCCAAATTGAAACACTCAAAGACTAAAAATTTGGTGGCTAGGAAGCAATGAAAAGAAGGAATAAAAACGTGCTAAAATTGTGTTTAAAATAGATTTGACACAAAGATTCTGTCACTTTTGACACTCTTGATACTAACATGTTTCAGAAATATAAGCTAATGAATACCTTTGAAAAGAATGAGGCGATTCAGTCTTTTGTTCAGTTATTTCCATTTTTCTTATTTAGGGAAAGTTATCCCCACCTCCCTGTAGAAAATTAAGTGTAATTTGAAATAAAATGTCAGATAACCATCACAAATAAAAGAAATGATAAGGGAGATCATGCAAGAACATGCAAAACCAGAGACCATCTAATCATGTTTATATAACACAATGTATCATCTAAAATAAATAAATAAATAAATAACGGATGCAAAGCTGCATTGTAGTGCTTGTCTGAGAGAAGTGGAGAATTGCTTGGTGTGGAAAGGAAAAAAAACCCACACATTTTGGTGACCAGAAGTGTTGTCAGAGTATAAAAGAAGAGAAATAGTTTGTTTTTCCTATACAGTGGCATTTGAGCTTGTATAATGTGAAGCTTTTCCACATAATGGGCAGCCAAAAATGTGATGATGTCTCATAAGAGTAATTAGAGTAAAATATGAAAGCGCTCAGCACCATCCCCACTGCCTGCCTCTCTCCAACTCTTTCATGTGCCTGTGGCAACTGAATTTAATGGTGTTTTACATGACTGTAAACATGAAGTTATCGAGTATTTGCTATGCATGAAAAAACCCTTTTTCAAGTGTTTTAACTGCAATTCCGTATTTAATTTCTGCAAACAGCCATATCAGTGGTTATTATTAGTATCTTTATAAATGTAACCACAGAGAAGTTAATGAAAATTTCCTTCACTTGCTTTCTTCTCTCTTCTCCTTCATTTCGAACCTGTGTAATGTTTTGAGTTCTAGGTATTAATATAAATGCTGCATTTCTCAAGATCCAACAGTTTGGATGATCTTCTAAAATTAAATTTTTTGATATTTAAATCAAAATATCCATGAATGAAGGCAAAGAGCAACAGATTAACAATGCCTTTAATTAAATGCATGTAGAAATTACTTTTTATCTTCCAGAATAATAATTTATCAATTGTAGATGATATCTACTTAAATTCTGCAGCTTTCTGAAACTTTAAGAGAAGACAAAACATGCTAGTACTACAATAGTGCAGTGATGAACATCATAGCTAGAGTCAGTGTCTAGGATGGAATGCAATATACAGATGGATTGGAGATTTTAGTATCTAGACATGGGTAACCAGGTTCATCCATTTTACTTTTCGCAAATGCCAACACATAGTTACTACATGTGATTGCCCAAAAACTGCCAATTGGGACCATATTTTCAAAGAATGTCTAACCATGTGACTTCATAATGTTGTGGTGATGAGTATTACTTATCATAATTATTTCAAATTTTAATAATGTCCCCAAATCGTGAAAGCAATAGACTCTTCTTCTCCAATTATTAAAAAAAAACAGTTGAACAAGTGTATACATTTATTCAATATTCATTTAATCAATGGCATTGCCTGTTTTATGGCACCATTAAAATAATAGCAAGTAGCTACTGTTCTTTTCCTGTCAGTATCTTTCAAGAAAAAATGGGGATTTTCCATTAGACTTTTGACTCTTGTCAAGTTGTGCAAATTGACTTGGTGCTACTGCTACGAAGCATTTAACAAATGACTTCCTTCTCCCATTCAGTTGCACTTTCATTAGCTATGAATGCTATAGATTTTCAACACATGCATAAATGCATGAATTTTCTGAACAGCCAAGAAATGGACTAACAGGACTTAAATATTTTTAGAGAACATTCTAATTAGGGTAATCACTGGGGATTTAAAATTACATAGGGAATTATTCCTATTCTCAGGAATCGGGTGACTATTTCTTCCCAGTGTAGACCTATAGGTTATGCATTGATTACATACAGCTACAGGAATCTATTTTGTTTTGCTACATTTTCTATTAATATTAATGCTCCAATTAGTTTCCAACTAGCCATATATTTCAATTCTGGCTTCCATGAGAAGCAAAACTTTTCTCTGGCTGGCTAGTTATGTTCTTCTTTTAGGGTTTCTCCTATTTTGTAAAATCAATCAAATATCACTCTTACTTAGATAGAGCCCTTAATGTATATGTATTATGTAACCAAAATAACTTTGATAAGGGGCTATTGAACTTGCCTGCTCAATTCTTAGAGCTAAGAAGGTAGAGTTTGTTTGGAAGCTTCTATCCTAAACCTGTTGGGATATGATTTAATCAATGATTTATATAAACATGTCAATTGCCTTGTTTTTTTTATACTAAGTGTTAACTTTTTAGGTATGATTTCCAAGTTCATGTAAAGTATATCAATTTAAAATTTTAGAATATGTCCCTAGCAGATTTTGTTACCTAGCAAAAAGAGGGATTCGTTTGGTTGGTGCATATCAGGCCAATAGACACAGCCAAGTTGATTATAACAAGGGGATTTTATTACTTGGCACAAGTATGGAGCACACTGGGGATAGTTCCCAAATCACTGTGTCCCCAAACAAGGGGGTGGGACTAGTTTAATAGTTAGAGGGTCAGTGAGGCATAATTTGATTGGATCTTGCAATGAGGTAATGCCCGGAGGTACGATCTAACTGGATCTTGCCATGCACTGTCTGCTTCTTAATTCAGTCAGTGTTCCACCTGTGGTTGCACACTTGGTTCATCTGGGTGTGCTCAGTTTATGTTATCTTTAACCTTGGGGTCCATGGCAACTGAAAAACAACTCACAACTTCGTTACATAAAAGTTGAGCCAGATTGGCTTGGTGCAGTTATGATATTACAGATAGAAAAGAGGTAAAGGTCTGAAAAATGGCAAAATATATAACAACTTGTCTCTTTAAAACTCCCCACCCTTTTTGGGTATTAAAACCTGCATTCCTGCCTGAGGGCAGTAATCAAAGGACAGAAAAATGTTCTTTGTTCTTTGTTTTCTGGTATCTTAAACCATAGGAAATGGCTCAGCAGAATTGTCTGGAGGTCACGAGATCATCTTCTCCAGAGATAAGGTCCACCAAAACCACCAACTACAGTTAAACAACAATAGCCCAAAGCCATGACATGTGACCCTGGTCACATAGACCCAAGCCAGCCCAATCTCTAAAACCCCCCCTTTAAAAAGCCATATATTTCTGCTTACTAGTGGAAGGCGATCTTTCCAGATGCTAGTCTGCCTTCCTCCTACCACTTGTCCTCTTTGTTCTTCGTTCACTTTCAGTAAAACAAATTCTCTCCTCCAAAATGCATTCTGGAGGAATTAGAGCAAAAGACCAAATTGTGGGGAACCCTTAAGGCAATGGGAGGTGGCAGAGCAGGAAGCTTTGAGATCACCGGGCAAGGTGATGACTTCGGTGGGCCAGGAGCCAGCTTCAAAGCATAGGATAGTAGTAAAGGTACTATTTGCTGTAGTTTGCACTTATCCCTACCATTGCCTTAGTATAGGGCTAGAGGATGATAATCTAAGAAGTGTCTAATGTGGCTTCCCTTTGGGAGGCCAAGTGTAAAGCCCTAATGTGTAAATCTCCTTTAGAGACTGAGGAGCTGGTGGCTGGTTTCTTGACGCCTGGGTTTCTTCACCAGAAGGCCCACAGGTCCAACTGATAAGATATTTGAGTAGCATAACTATGTAAAAAGGGTAAAAAGGCAAACTGAAATATAGATTTCCATTAGGAGCAAATATATTAGAAAAGATGGACCAAGAATCTAGAAGTAGTCTGATGAAATATTCTGAAAGTTATTAGAAAGTGATTAGCAATAGGTCTATGGACAAGCAAACAGGAGAAAAGACCAAGCAGAAATATCAGGGGTAATTTTTTGGGGAAAAAAAAAGAACAAAATATATGAACTAAATATCTGAAAACAAAATATTGAAGAATGAACTAATACATTGGAAATCTGTATTGATTAAATTTTCCCGAATAAGAGCTGGCAAACTTTCTCTGCAAAGAGCAAGATAATATATTTTAGGCTTCACAAGTCACAGTGGTCTCTGTCATATATATATAATTTTTAAAAAACTATTTGTTAGGTAGACAGCAAGGGACCTCCAAGACTCTCCTAGGAACAAAAGTGCCTTGCCTTGGTGCTGCCTCAAGCAATGGCCCACCTGGGAAGAAGGACAAGGGTGGCCAGTCTTAGTTCTGCCACACCTTAAGCCAGCCCCAAGCAACTGCCACACCTGGGACAAAGAGGAACCCCTGTAATCTGCAAAAGAATGCGGGGAATCCCCCGGCCTGCAGGCAGTACAGCCCAGGCACAAAAGGATTTGGAAAGCAACCTAGAGTTACCTAAGGCTAATAGTCATGTCAGTTAAGGGTCCTTCAAAGTGGTTCAGTGGTGACCTCTGAACCACAAGGAGGGCCCAATCCAGACACTATAGAACAGGATCCCAGACCATAATCGGAGCCCTTTTGTTACGACAGAGGGGTCTGTTCACTGTTCTGCCGCAAACGTATCTTGCTCTTACTCTGTCAAACTATATCCTGCTGTTGCTCTGTAAATCTATCTTGTCCTTCTTCAATAAACTTCATTTCATGCTTGCCTTACTTTGGTGGATCTGGTCATTCTTCAGCCAAGAGCACACCAAGAACCTAGAACAGGCAACATTACGGACCGGACCCCCAACATATTTAAAAATGTAAAAACCACTCTTACCTTCTGGTCATACAAAATAGGCTTTAAGCCAATTTGACACTTAGATTGTAGACTCCTTGACTGGAAGGAAGAAGAAAAGGAAATAAAATAATGGAAATTGTTTTCGATATTTATTTTGTTGCTATTAATGACTGTTAATATTCTTAATTGAAATTTGAAGAAACTCTTTTCTTCATAACCAATTAATGCAGATATTTTGTGTATATCAAATTAAAAGATGGCAAAAATTAAAAGATTTATATATATGCTCAAATGAAAAGATTAAAATGATATAAGATTTCATTTTAAAATAAATTTACTTACCTCAAAATAAAAGAAAATTTTATGAAACTGTAGTATGAATGTTTGGTGATTCTAGCAAAGTCATGAAGGTGAAAAGTGATTCACAGCTGAGGTAAAGGTAACACTACTTCAGGTGATGGAACAGGCATCAAATCTTTAGTTATAATTGTTTTCTTTCTTTACTTTCTTCTGAGCACTTTGTATTATAAGACCCCTAGATTCTATGAAATTCCAGTCATTCTTTAGTAGGTGAAAAGTGTATAGTGATCGAGAGAGAAGCATTTAATAATTTTCGGATTACTAAGAACCTGGTCCAAGCTTTGTAATAATAATTTCTTTAGTGCATGCCATATGCCAGATCTAATTGTGAACACTGCATGTCATAAATCATTCAATCCTCACAATAATTTTACCAGGCAGAAATTTTTTGCAAATTATTTATCTGATAAGTGAATCGTACCTAGAGTATACAAATAGCTACTATACTCAATAATAAGACAAATAACTCTGAAAATTGGCAAAGGATCTGAAAAGATATTTCTCCAAAAGAAAAAAAAATTTAAAAAGACACAAAAATACAAAAGAAAAACAAAAAAAGATTTAATAAAAAAATAAAGAAAAGGAAAGGACATTTCTTCAAAAAATATATACAAATGATCAACTGCTATTTTGATTTTATAGATGAGGAAACTGAGGCATATAGGGCTAAAGTGATTGTGCACGGTGGTAGAGGCAGATTTTGAACCTCTGCAGACTGAATCATACCTCCATACAATGACTGCCTGTTAAAGTTATCTCTCTTTGGTATTAAATGCATTTTTGGAATTTAGGAAGATATTTCTCCAGAAGAATCTAAGCACCACATTAGTTTGAATGGAAGCTGACTCTATGTTTAAACCAAGGTGGTAGTTTTAGTATATACATGGCAAAAAGTTGATTTGCAGACACTTAATTTTTAAAATTCAGTGTATTATGTTGGCGTATGGTGATACTAATCTATTTCCCTGACTGACAACTTATCTTTACACCTGTACAAAGCTGTCAAAACTTTGGCTTCAAAAATACATTCCGACAATGAGAAGAAAAGATGCTATTTTCTTAAAAATAATTCCACACCATCAATTCCTTGGGTCAGAGAAGCCAAGGGAAAAAGAATTTATTTTTTTCTAATAAGTGTGGTACAAGTTCAAAACCAACTTTTCAGTTGTAAAAGGATAGTAAAGAGAAACAAATTTTAAAAAATATTTTTGGACAATGACTTCAATTATTTGTTTTCTTTTCTTTTTTCTTTTTTTCTTTTCCTCCTCATCTTCTTCCTTCCTCTTCTTCCCTACATTCTCCTCCTCCTCCTATTCCTCCTTCTCCTCCGCCTCTTCCTTCTTCTTTTCTCTTCTCCCTCGCTCTCTCTCTCTCTTTTTCTGACTTCAGAACATTAAGAAGACTCCCGTTATAATCCATGAAAACATAAATTTGTGACTGAGTAATTATAGAATAAAATTTTCTATTAGGGGACTGATTTACTACAAATCACTTAGCATGAATTTTTAAATAACTGTATACATATTGGTAAGGACAAAAAATATATACTGTCGTTTTAGCTAGCCTAAAGTTAGAGGAGTCGTTCATCTCTATGATTCACACCATCAGCTAAGGTCAGATTAGTTTTCTTAGTGGCATAGAATAGTTTCAATAGAAACATCAGAAAATAATTATTATCTGATCAAAATTATTAAAAAGACAATATTTATTATTGGCACCAAAATTGGACTTGATAAGCTCACCTGATTGTGCAATTTATGCTATTCCAATTTATATGATCTTAATGGGAAAGCATCTGGCAAATTAACACCTGAGCAGCAGGAAGGTAGCAGAATGGAATAATAGCTCTTCATATTGTTTAATGGGCTGTATTGAAACAACTTTTTCAGATCATGAAGCCCTTTGATTATTACCAAATAATTAGCGCTGCAAAGCACCATTAAGTTAAGTTATCTTTTTCATTCACCTGTATTAGAGAGAATATAAAGGGAAAACTCACATAGCTTGGCTTACACTCTGGTGTCAGAGATGGTAATCAGTTTATAGTTTCTCTACAATGAGAATGATTATGCTACTATAATATTTATATGTATGTATACGCATTTCTGAGTTCCCCAGGGCTTGCTATGACATCACATCTTTTCAAAACCATACATATAAAGTTCTGTTTTTCCTTCCCATAGAGTTCTGCTTGCATTTTTGATCATTAACATGCTTGCACATTTTTTAGTGCATTCCTTGACTACAGTTTTACAGGTGAAGGAACTTATGCATTTGTGAAAAAGATTCCTAGAGTTCCTGTAAAGATGTATTTAGTAAGAATCTATCCAAATTGTACTCTAAAAGCCTCAGAGTTGATCAAGCTGTAAGTGCATATAGCCAAATGGAGCATGGGAAATTAGTCAAAATGTTTTACTGGTTACCATGATTACTGATCCTTCCAGATAAGAACCAGAGTCCATGGAACATGGAGCAGCTATGGAGTGACTAATGTCATCCAGGTGGATGGTGCTGCTGATTGTGTTGCAGTCTCATTAATGTTTCAGGAATAAAACACGCATGAATTTAAGCCTTGAGCACTTGACAGTACAGAAGAGACCATACAGTGATACATATATAAATAGCTATGCATCACTGGGTGTGACTCAACCCATTCATTCATTCACTCATTCATTTAACAAATATTTCCTTTTTTCCAAACCTCTACTTGAGCACAACAAATATTTCATGAGTGCCTATTATGTGCATGAGGCCAGTAAACAGAACAGAGAAAACTTATGTTCATGATGCTTTCCATCTAATGACCTATTTGAAACATGAAAAAAAACATGTGTTAAAATAAAGTTATTTAATATTTAGATATTTATTGTATAGTTGACAATATATAATTTTTTAAACTAATAGCATTTAATTTACCTCAGTTTATCAATGAGTTTTACTTTTTCAATTGGAGATATGAGACTTTCATATTTAATGAAAGTGTATAATACAGCTCTAAATTTTTATTATCTGTAAAGCAAATGGATTTATAATTCATTTTCTTTATAGCCAGTTTCTAGTGCTTCGGAAACTATACCTCATGAGGCACATGATGGCTTTTCTTTCTCTGCCAAAATTTGGTTATTATGATATCTTCCGGGAATCCTTGAAGATCTCTAAGACAAATTTCTACTTCACATTGAATTTAAAAAATTTTCCATTGTCAGGTGCATCATTATTTTGCACAGTATTATGAAAGCAAAAATGCCCAAGGTGGGACACCAAAGGGCTACACTTTCAGTTTAAGGATAGAAATAAGTGAAACCACCATGCAGAAAGAAGCAGCAGGGAAAGTTGCATGTCTCAATCTTAGCACTAGGTAGAGGGAAGAAAAAAGAGTGTATCTCCTCTGAGATTTTGAACCACAAGCAGATAGATCTATGTTCTGATTTCATGACATCAATGTGGTCTAAAAATTCATGAGGAAATTTTAATTTAAAATGGTCTCCGTCTATCCCAACAATGCTCGAAAGACACTATTGATTGTAAAGTGCAAACTAATTTAAGAGATGTTAAAATGCTTTTGAAAAAGCACAACATATATGCAATAAAAGTGTGATCAAAATTTTGCCACATAAAACTGCGTTTAATGTTCCTGATACTGAATTATAAAAGGCTTATTTTTTAGATTAGGAAATCAAGCTCTTGTAGAACTTTTATCTGATTAAAATAACTCATAGCATCTTGGAATTAAAGATCAAACATAACAATACTTTATGAATTAGTGACTTCTATGCAGTGCAACCCTGTCCACTTCCCTTAAATGACTTATATACTGACTTGGTTGGTTTTCTCCTGGGTCAAGGTGCCTTCAGACTAAACAAGCATTGCCTCATTTTCTCTAACAATCCACTCAGTGGCTCCTAGTTCATTGCAGAATACTCAGGTAACACCCAATAAATGTTGAAATTAATTTAATACAAGTGTTTCGTAATGTTTTTGTTTATAGAGCACCTCTCAAGAAAAACATTATTAGAGTGACATCATAAAAACTAAAATTCACATTTTTTGGTGAGGCAACGTTTGAGTTTGTAAACTAGTGTATGCTTCTTTTTCTTCCAGGGAATAATGTCTCACATTATAAATAGTCAAATCATGTTACATTATTTTTACTGAAGCAAACTGTAATGAAATCACTATTATTTTAAAAGGTGTATTTTTAAAGTTGCTTATCTCTTAAAAGTAGCATCTTTTCTACCAGGGCCTAACTATATTTCCTACTAAATTGGAAAATTTTAATACATCTAAAGAACTCTACATCAAGAGGAAATCACCTGAAAATTACCTTACTTTAGTGAATTTCTTTGAAACTGAAACAATTTTTTATATTGCATAGAATCTTAATACTCAAAGCAGTTATATGACTTTCTATACCTTAGACCCTAGGTAAGGTAAGTTAATCTGGTATTTCAAAATCATAAAAACCTAATTTTACAGTCAAAGAGATGTGCCCAATATAGGAAAAAAATGCTTATTTTAAATCAGAAAAGGTTCTTCGCTTGTTTTTAAAGTAAAATTCAATAGTGTATTCATAAGTAAGCGAGTAAAAATCTTTAAACAGATTTTATCCTTAACATTTGAGTGAAGAGAGGTTCAAACTTCTCTTAATTCACATACTAGCTGTCCAATTTAAACAGAGTATTTCTTAAATATTCTTTTGCAATTGTCTGAATAGTGAATGAAGGCAAAAGTTATATGAGCTTTCCCTTAATTCCTATTTCTTTTTATTGCTGTTGTTTTTAAGTCATCCTGTTTTAATTCACTGTTATTGTTTTTTTCTGATTTTCCTCCACGCGAAGGTACATTCACATATCATGATGGACAATAACTATGAATCTCAATTGTTTCACTTTTAATTTGTCACTTGTCACTGAGAGGAACATCGATACTTGAACATTGCTCCTTTTGTCCTCTTATGTAAAAGACTTCTTTCCTTTAGTATAAAGGAATTAGTTTCTGAGTATAGTATTCAAATTCACGACTTTATCCTCCTTTTGATGTCATTTTATTGACATTTGAGAAGTAATCTTTACATTATATGAAGCAAAATAGAGCCCAGGATAAGTGTACATTCTTGGCTATGCAGTTAAGAGCCTGCTGCGTTTGGAAAGGATTCAGAAAAGAGGCATAGATTTTATCAAAAAGTAAATAAAAATCTATGGTGGAATAGTTAAAATGCAACATTAATAGTGTTTTTAAAGGACAGTCAACAAATATGTGCATTATGGTGACATTCTACTTGGGATTCATTCTTATCTACCGTCATTCAAAGGTATTAAATAGGAAAGTTCTTTAGTCAAAAAACTTGAGTCTGGACTTTTCTCTATTCGTCTTCTCTCACAATAACCCTTCTGTGTCTTGGACTAACTAAGTCAACAACTAGATTTGAAAGTATGATGTGAGGGAATTTGAGTGAACAATTTCTAATCAGAATCAATTGCAGTAAATTATAAATACTACTTTAGAGTATAACTCTGCTTTTTAAACTAAAGCATTTTCTAATTCCCAAGCTTTGTGGGTTGCATAATAGTTCTTTGCACTAATTTATCTTGCTCTCACTTTCCAGTTTCAATGGAAGATACTAATATTAGTCCTGGAAGAGTAGAGACTTTTCACGTTTGGACCTTAGAAATACACCAGTTTGGTTTCTAGTGTAAGTGCTGTCTGTATGGTAGACTCCTCAACCCAAATCAGCAAGTGGCCCCATAGCTTTGACTATATCCTTCCTTGAGACTTGACCCTGTGAAGTTCTTGGATGTGTGATCAATTATCTTGCATTCTGTTTTTTTTCTGTATTTCTTTTTTCTCTCTTTTTTTTTCAGAACACTGTATTTCATTTTCCACAAATCTGCTTCTAACATAGAGCCTATTATCCACAATATCTTTCTGTGGTATTCTTATTTAGAACTCAGCAACCATATAACTCACTCTCTTTCCCATGGAATAAGCCTATGACTTTATATTATATAAGTGAAAAAATACTAAAAATCTAGATTTATTGGCAAGATGGTAGTGTCAGCAAAGCAATGCACTAAAAAATAGTAAAATGATTTATAAATAAATAAAATATAGGTTACTAATTAAAAACAGGATGAGTATCATGTACATATCAGAGATCTAAAGTATTTCTGCTAAATGTATTCTTGATGAGACCATGTTGAAAAGCAAAATTGAAGACTATCACATAATTGTCATCCTGAAAGAAATAGAATTTTATTTATTTGTTTGATTGTTTTTGGTTTTTTTCCTGGAAAGAAGAGGACAGATGCCCTGGCAGAATCCCATAGATGATTCCTTCATGTGAGAGGAAAAAATTGTGTTCTCCTAAGAGATGGAAGGTCACAGGGTGTTGAAGGGCTAACTCAAGGATTCCCCTCTCACTACCCCATACCTCTTTGGACAAGAACATTGGAGCAGATGCATTAAGAGTGAACTGCTTAAAAATCAAGAAGAACAGCATAGCCATGACCCTGTCCCTAAGGGTACTATTTCTGCTTATGCAGAGACATGACTTATGATTATGCTCTGCCAAGGATGAGATGGCCACTTTCTTCTACATTGTTTCAAATTAGAATGGGTTGTGTACTGCCATACTTTTGGGGATTTTGGGGTTTTTTTCCCCTTAAATTCAGATCTGATAGCCCTTCTAGAAAATATTTACATTTTGAGCAATACTCACTTTGGTGATAACTCATTCAGTTCTTGCCAGACTATCAAACAACCCTAAGCCAACATAGAGACCTCTAGAAAAGGATGAAGAAGCAGATAAAAAAATGACAATAGGTATGAAAACATCCTTCATATTATTAGAAGGGGTACTTTCTGGAGATTCAAGGAATGTATCCCTTCTGAATATATAATTTAAGAAATATTTATAAAATATCTTAATTCTATCTTCAAAACAAAAAGATTTTTCATGACACTCCTTAATAAAAAAGGAATTATCTAAGTTGAGTAGATAATGCAGACAGATAAAAAAGAAAAGGTTCTGTATTAAAAATAATGAGGGAGGCAGATGTAGAAGATCTGACCCTGAACAGAATTAATTAATGAAAGTAATACATGCCATACAAGTTCTCCCGGAACACAGAGGAAAAGATAAGAATAAAAACCAGAAGGTAATATTAATAATAAATTAGGCATCTCACCCTGAAGATAATAAGCTTCTCAAGGGATAATAAAGCAATTGGAACCACCAAAGCATGATTCATGAAAGAAATAAATGATAAGCTGGACTTCATTAAAATTGAACTTCTGCTCTGTGAAAGACACTGTCAAGAGAATGAGAAGACAAGCTACAGACAGGGAGAAAATATTTGCAAAAGACACATCTGATAAAGGACTGTTGTCCAAAACATACAAAGAACTCTTAAAATTCAACAATAAGAAATCAAAGAACTCGATTAAAAAATGGGCAAAGCATCTGAATAGACATGTCACAGAGAAGATACATAGAAGGCGAATAAACACATGAAAATATATTCTACGTATGTCATCAGGAAAATGCAAATTAAAGCAACAGTGAGATACCGCTGCACAATTATTAGAATGGCCAAAATCCAAACCACTAACATCAAATGCTGGTGGGAATGTGGAACAACAGGAATTCTCTTTCATCACCTGCGGAATGCAAAATGGTACAGGCACTTTGAAAAACAGTTTGACAGTTTCTTATGAAACTAAACAGACTCTTACCATATGATTCAGCGATTGTGCTCCTTGCTATTGACTCAAATGAATTGAAAACTTAGGTCCACAGAAAAACTTGCACACAGATGTTTATACCAGCTTTATTTATAATTGCCAAAACTTGAAAGAACTAAGATGTCCTTCAGTAGATAAATGGATAGATAAAGTGTGGTACATCCAGACAAAGGAATACTATATAGCACTAAAAAATAAATGAGCTACCAAGCTATGAAAAGACAGATAGGAAACTTAAACTTAATTGCATATTGCTAAGTGAAAGAAGCTAATCTCAAAAAGCTGTATACTATATGATACCAAATATATGACATTCTGGAAAAGGCAAAATTATGGAGACAGTAAAAAGATCAGTAGTTGCCAAGGGTTGGAGGGAGGGAAGGATGAATAAGTGAAGCAAAGAGATGTTTTAAGGCAATAAAACTAATCTGTATGATACCATAATGGTGGATACATGTCATTACTTGTTGTTAAACCCACAGAATATACAACACCAAGAGTGAGCCCTAATATAAACTATGAACCTTGGGTGACAATGAGGTGACAATGTAGGTTCATCCATTGAAACACATGTACCTTTCTGGTGCAGGATGTTGATAGCAGGGGAGGTTGTGCATGGCTGGGGACAGGAGGTATATGGGAGTCCTTTGTATTTCTTTCTCAATTTTTTTGTAAACCTTAAACTACCCTAAATAGTAAAGTCTATTTTAAATAGATTACACAGCAAGTCCTTGAATAATGGCATTTCAAAGGCCTTTTTAAAATTGCTTTCCAGCTATGGTCATTGTCTGTGGGAAGTTTGCATGCTTTCCCCATGGGTTTTCTTCAGGTTCTCTGATTTCCTCCCACATACCAAAGATATGCCCGTTCCATGAACTGGCGCATCTACATGGTCCCAGTGTGAATAAGTGTGGGTATGCATGTGAGTGCGCCCTGAGATGGGATCACATCCTGGCCAGGGCTGGTTCCTGCCTTGCACCCTGAGCTGCGGGGACACGCTCTGGCCACCGTACCCTGAACTGGAATAAGCAGGTTCGAAAATGAATAAAAGAATGAATGAATACAAATTATTGTAAAATAAAAATTCATCAAGTAGACAATAAGCATACAAACGCACAACAATCAAACCATGCAGTAGGAAAGCACTTGGTGAGCTTCTACTTTTGTAATTGTTTGTTTTTGAACTTCATGATGGGAGGAGATGCCTTTGACACTTTTCACTTTGCAAACATTTAGTCCTTGATTTTTCCCACCATCACTATGACCACCGGCACTCATTCATTCACTAAAAATTGGGTAAATAATGGTCTTACTTATTTTGATTAATCTTTCTTAAATATAGGGATAGCTCACATTTATTTCAGTGATTGATATAAGAAGTCTTTATTTAGAAGTTTGGTGATGTTTTTGTGACCAGAAATTTGCTGTGGGAATTTCACTCTTGTTTATGGCAATTAGCCTGTGGTCAAATTGGCTCCATTATACATTGTTTTTTTTTTTTTCAGCATATTATGGGGGTACAGATGTTTAGGTTACGTATGTTTTCCTTGCCCCCACCTCCCCGCCAAGTCCGAGTTTCAAATATGTCCATCCTTCGGGTGGTGCGCATTGCACTCTTTGTGTATGCATATACCCGTCCCCTCTCCCTCCTCTCCCCTCCCCCTCCCCCCTGCCCAACATTCAATAGATGTTATTCTTATATGTGCACTTATGTATTGATCAGTTAATACCAATTTGATGGTGAGTACATGTGGTGCTTATTTTTCCATTCTTGGGATATTTTGCTTAGTCGCAGTTTCCGAGAACCTATGGAGGACATTAAGTGAGG
>CAUYSK010115022.1:0-35101 GCA_963575035.1 Avahi laniger
GAGTTAGGAAGGGTACCATCTTTCTCAATGTTGTGGAATAATTTCTGTAGTATAGGTATGAGTTCTTCTTTGTATGTTTGGTAAAATTCTGAAGTGTAGCCATCTGGGCCAGGACTTTTCCATTTGGGAGGTTTTTAATTGTTGTTCCAATTTCTGAGCTTGAGATTGGTCTATTCTGTTTTCTGTTTCTTTTTCTGTAAAGCTGAGATTATAATATCACCTACTTACTAAGGTTGCTGAGAAGATTTAATAATATTATGTATCTGATGTGCTTAGGACGAGGTCTGGGCTAGAGTAAATATTAAATATATGTCAGATCTTATTACCTATTGTGATGGATAATTTCATTGACATTTTAGCAGACTTTGGAAGGTATTATGTCCCCATTTGCAGAAGGAAACACTGGATACACAGTTCAGACAGGTTGAGTAATTAGTCATAGGTGATGTAGCTAACAGTTGGAAGAGTTCAAATTTCAGAGGTCTTCCTGATCCAAAATCCTTTGTGTTTCCACTAACCATGCATTCTGTTCCATTAACAAGGAGATTCAAGAGTGTCCTCTTTGGGAATGGAAAATTTTATTATTTTTAATCCTGCATCCCTAGAGAACTGATTCACTATATGAGGCCCTGTCAGCATGATTTTTAGGGATTTTTTAAAAAAATTCTGCATCCTGAACAACTACCAACAATGTATCCTACAATGCTAATGCTTAAAACATAGCAATTCTTGAAAGGTAAGCAAATAAGTATCACTTCTAAGTGAGAAAAGGCATAAAAATTCTTGTATAAAATCAATTAGAAGACATTAAAATGAGATTGATATATATGGTAAATAAAGTAGGTGAAGAGTTTATATGGACAGAAAGATCATTTTAACCTTGACACCCTATTATCCGCTTAATTAACCACTGATTAAAGAGCTAAATTGAGACACTTTACTGCATTGATTCTTTATTCCATTACTTGAAATGTTCTTTTATGACACTCAACAACTCAAACTATGTAGAAATTGTTTAAATATATACACACACACATATATTTATATATATATACATCCACACACATACACACACATACACACACATATACATGTATACATATACACATTACCAGATTACAGTCAGCTATACTCAAAATTGTTTTGAGCAAATCTGTAAGACAAGCGCAGCTTTTTTCCCACTGAAAACCTGAAAATAGAATATCTGATTTTTTCAATGTCTGTTCTATTTCTTAACCTTCTCCATTGATTAATTCCATCATTTTTGTGCAACTGGAAAGATTCATGTGGTGGTAGCCCATGTCTTGGCATTTACACAGCAAATACATCAAAAATATGTCCTTGGCAATCTTGTACTACAACATTCAATCAAAAGATAAAGAATAAAAGGAGGTTACCAGGGTTCTGCAAAAAAATAAAAAGAAATAGAAATACATATACATGTGTCTATGTGCATATTTTTAATACATAAGAAGCAGAGAAAGATGAAAAACAGCTCACAGAAGAATTATTTGCCTTTAATCTGAGACCATATTCAGATTAAAAAGAAGCTTACCAGTAGTGAAAAATTTCTCTATAAATTCACTCATATGTATTTCTAATTTCTATATTTATTAAACGCTGGAACAATAGGCATTCTGGATTGGAACATATACCTCCAGAATATGCTTTCAA
This sequence comes from Avahi laniger, assembly GCA_963575035.1. NCBI lineage: Eukaryota > Metazoa > Chordata > Mammalia > Primates > Indriidae > Avahi > Avahi laniger. The sequence goes on from CAUYSK010115022.1 coordinate 1,675, forward strand.
GTGATCCTGGTGGAAAGAAACAAACACATAAAAAACTGGAAATTTTCAAATGATCCTGGTGAACTAAAAGCATGATAGCAACCTTCTGAACAGTTAAGTTTTATCAGCTAATTTGAACTGCAGCATTACACTCTAGCTAAAAATAAATTAAGATGTACTTGTTCCAAGCAATAAATATTTGGCAAGCATCAATTAATACAAAAATAATAAGGCAGGTGTGAATGCTTCCTCTAATAAATAAAATACGATGCTTTTGGTACATCCTATTTACTGACCAGCAGTGGCTGAACATAACAGTATTATTTAAACAGGTGACATTAATAAATCTTAAGCAGTTAACAATTTTTCCCTGTGAATGTGGAAATATGCACTCTGTTTTTATTATCTGGGCATTAAAACAGAAAATAATTTTGAAAACATTTAAAAAATAATTTGTTTTTCTCTAAAATTGAGAAGAGGAACATAAATCTGTTTTCAATCACAGAAGACACTCACTATCTCCCCTAATTGAGTGGGTCTGGGTGAGAATGTCCACAGCAGTAATTCTGATGAAATTACTAACCTTTCCTAATGATTTCACTTCAGATTATTTTTCACAGTTTCTCTTCTAGTGACAAGGACTCTTTTTATAAGCATGATTACTTAATTACCTGCCTAGGGGACTGGATTATCTGGTAAAAACTGCAGTCTTCTGAGAATAAAAACTACATGATAAAATCAATGGATAAACATATTTTTGTTCATTGAGATTCAGTTCCGACTTGAAATTATTATATTTTCTCAAGAAAGAGGAATTTGAAAAGACCATATAGTTGATGGAGAAGAGCCTGGGCTTTAGCAGTAAGTAGCCAGAACTTAAATCCTAGCTTCACACATTAGCATCTGAGTGAAAATAGAAAAAGAAATCAACTGTTTGAGCATCAGATTTATCATCTACAAAATGCAGCTTATAATATTTGCCTTGAAGAGTAGATATGAACATTAGATATAATAGTGTATGAAAATATTATCAATAGCTTATGTATCAGTCATCCATTGCCATAATAATATGCATCCCATATCCACAAAATCTCAATGACATACAATAATAAACATTTACATTTGCTCATAAGTTTATGCATCTTCTGAACACATCTTCTTACCTGGGCAATGTACAACTAAACTCAGTTAGGCTTGTTCATTAGTGTGTGGTTAGGTGGTGGGACAATGAGATAAGACTTGGTCTCAGTTACCCTTATGTAGGATGACTTCGCTCTGCTACATGTGGTCTCATCATGCAAAATGTTAGCTGGTACATGTTATCATGGTGATGGCGGTGCTGATGGGTAGGGTTTGAGCTTCAAGAGTGAAAATGGAAGTGCAAAAGTCCTCTTGAGCCGTAGGCCTGGTATTATGATAGCACACAGTTATTCCTGTTATTTATTATTGATCCACACAAGTCACAGGGCCAGCTCAGATTTGAGGTACGGAGATATAGACTTAACTTCTCCTCAGAACAGTTGGCAAAGTGTCTTAAAAAGGGATAGATAGAGAGGGAAATATTCAGATCCATATTTGCAATCAATCTACTAGAATCTAGCCCAATGGAAGCAGTTGATAAACAGAATGACTCTATTCTCTCTGTATAAACACTGTACATAAATTGCCATATTCTCCATAAAAGGTAATATTGGATACATAACTGAATTCTGAATCCAGAGTTATGATCTTTCTGAAGTGTATACATGATGACTTGATTTCCAATTAATACTTTCAAAGATTTGCTTTCCTCTGGCATAGAAGGCCTTATGTAGGCAGCCACTGGGCTGTCTCTCAAGTCTTATCAATCTTCCCTCCCCTCATGTATATCCACAATGAGCTTATTAGAGGGCTTTGTATACATATTCTTTCCTCTCCTCAGTTCATTTTTCCTTATTTGGCAGATATCTTCACATAACCCAACTTTCAGCTAAATTGTCTACTCATTGGAGGCTCAAAACACATCTTATACACCTTTCAGAGCTTGGAATTTTTTTTGTCTGCCTCGTTCACTAGATCAGGAGCTCCTGCAGGGGACTTTTCATCTTCCTCTTGGTAGCCCCACTGTATGGATCCTAGAAGGGCTTAATACATGTTTGAAAGGAGAAATGAGTCTTCCATAAAATTATGTTCTATAGTAAATGGGGTCCCATATATTTAGTCCCATTTTTTCACCTAAAGGTCAGAGTAATCTATTAAAAGTAAGAATATATTAATGACAAGAGAAGTAGATAGAGGATTCTGTGGCCAAGAATATTTCTATTTTTGGAGGAAAAAGAGATCTAGAGATAAATACCATAAAGTACTGTGTTTTTCTAAAAAAATTCCAGTTTGGTAGTCAATCTGGAGTATTCAATATTGACAATGTTTTCTATAGTAGAATAAAATAACAATAAATCTGGATTGTAACTATTTTAAATTATATTTTATATTTTTTTATATGAGGATGATTGGACAATATAGTATACAAGATTCCCTCCATATGTCAGAAGAAGATGAATACTATGCATGCTGCCAATTTTAAATTTAAAAGTGATATAATTAAACATAAATATGATACTAAGAGTGGACTAGGGAAGTAGAGGGCCCTAAAATTACATTGGGGTATAGTGGTGATAACAAGGACATATAATCATCAAAGCAAATGTCTGCAATTTAATAACTTAGTCACACAGTAAACAGAAGAAACACACAAACTTAATAAGGAGGCAATTGATGTGGCATCCAAAGGAGCCAATAAACCAATTATATGTTTTGTATTTTGGACAATGTGATCTACATGAATGTCACAAAAATTATTAGACAAAGATAGCTTTTTCCACATGATATTTACGAAAGATATACCCAGAGTTAGTCCTGTTACTTTGTTTGTTAGTGGTGACTAACTGACATTTCATCCAATCAATCTTGTAACCCTGATTTAATGAATAGGGATTTTGTGATAAGTAAAGTAGGCGTCAACCCTTAGCAACCCGTCAGAATTAGGTCATGGGAACTTTCATACATAAATTAAACTTAATAAGCTATTGGTACTCCTTGTTTACTGACATCAACAGATAAGATGATTCATTTAGGCAGTAATATAACCAATTATTTCATCAGAAATAAATCACTGTAAAAGGGATTATTCCTGATTATATTTTAAGATACTTTGTAATATCAAAATTGTACATATAAATAATCATCTTCATAAAAAGGCTTATATACACCATATACATTGGTGGCTATTTAAAAAAGAAGTGAAAGTATTATCATTACAGTCTAGCGAATCAATTTACTTTGCAAATAAGGATCTGAATGTCAAGAAAAAGATTAAAATATATTCCATATAGAGAGATATGTACAACGTATTTGATAATATTCCTATCCAAAAAGTGATGTACTTGGAGATAAACGATTCAATATTTCTGCATGATGGTAATAATTTTGAATGCATTGGGATTAAGAAGGCAATCTACTACATTCAATACTAAGTTGGAGAGACCCCTACCAGTGCGAGTCTCTACTAAAAACAGAAAAAATTAGTCAGGAGTGGTGGCATGTGCCTGTAGTCCCAGCTACTTGGGAGGCTGAGGCAGCAGGATCGCTTGAGCCTGGGAGTTTGAGGTCGCTGTGAGCTAGGCTGATGTTATGAACATTTTGATTAGATTTGGCATTTTAGATATACGGTCCTCAGGCTGAGGTTACAACGACTCCTTAATGTATTTAATTAATTCATTCAACAAACACTTGTTGAATGCTTAATTTGTCTTATTCATTAAGAATGTTCCTATTTGTTTTTTTTGTTTCTTTTTTTTTAATGAAGGAAAGTGTGGTTCTTAAACATAAGGGACTGCTAGTCTAGTTAGGACAGAAATATAAACCACCATCATGGAATCTCCTAAGTAAAACAATGCCCTGGGGAGTTCTGTACATTTCAGTGGATTTTTAAACTCCACAATGGGCTTGTAAGAGTGTCCAACACATCAGGGAAATGAAAATGTCGCAAAACCATTACATGCAATTATTGTAAAATTTTCTCATTTAGGTTTTTGAGAAGTTCCATGAAGATCAAGATAGTAGAAACTGTAGGTATTTTTTAAAATAAGGATTTATGATTTTCAGTGTTGCTGTCAAGTGAGATGGTAAAACACATACCGTCACTCCAAGGCAGTAAATTGCCAGGTCACTTCTTAGCACCGAACTCATTTTCAGTGACAAATATTTGTGGACACGAATTACTAAGTAGGGCACTCTTTCTGGCACTGGGAACCCAGAGAAAAAGCAGTGTGAGCTTTCAGTTAAATGAGGGAGAAGGTATTAATGCTAAATGTAAATAACAACAACAATAAAAATATCTATTCAAGTCTCAACCTCTCTGTATTTCCTTCCTTTTTATCTGTTACCAGCAGCATCTTCAGTGTAATTTTACCTTAACATATGCATTGTGTCTTTAATTATGTTTTAATATTTGAATTTAATTCTGAAATTATTATTGAAATATGTAGACACATAATTTTAACCCTATTGGTATATTAAGCTCTATTAGAATAAGAACATGAACATTAATCTGTGAAGAAAATTACCCATAATCACTTAAGCAAATTAAGTGGTGATTTTCATTTGCATATCTGAAATTCTAGTCCTTAAACATATGTTTGTTAAATCTTTATACATCCAAATTGGAATGTGCAGACAGGGTTTTGTTTTTCAGACATTCATGCAATATTATACTATGATAGTCAATAAGCTATATGTGTTTTTTTCCATTTTTTATGAAATTTCATGTAGCCAAACACACATATACATACACTACGCACAGTTGTTTGTTTTTCAAAACTGGGATCATAACGCTTATGTTTGTTTACAGCTTGATTTTCTCATAACAATGTAATATAGGTATTATTTCAGGACAAAAATTACAGTCCTAATTGCATTTACAGTAAGTTTACAATGCCCCCTTTACATAATATTATACACACCCACACACCGCCCCCCCACACACACACACAGGCAATTAAAACCACGTGGGTTTAATTGTTTATCCCAGGCTGTGCTTCTCCTACCCCAGCATGTAAAGTCTGCAGGTGCCGATGGTTCCTACGTGTACATTTCTGTGCTTAGGTCCAAGCATAATGCATGGCTCATAGTGAAGACTGAGTGAATATCTGAGTAAATTAATGAATGGATGAATTATTTGCTAATCATATAACAGCACCAATATTGTTTTCATCCAGTTAAGGGTGGAAAACAGAAACCCAACACACTTGTATTTTGCTGCCACCAATTTTCTTTTTGATTAAAGGAATTTGGGGGCTTTTGTTCTGAGAAAAGTAGAGTTTTATTACCAAGAACTGATCAAATACTTGAAATTAAAAAAAAAATACCAAGACTTTGATTTGTTCGCATAAGACACATTCAAATGTGAGATGTAAAATATATGTATAAAACTAACTGATCAACACGTAAGTGCACATATAACATCTACTGGATGTCGGGCGGCGGGGGGAGGGGGGAGCGGAGAGGAGAGGACGGGTATATACATACACAGTGCAATGCGCACCACCCGAAGGATGGACACACTTGAAACTCAGACTAGGGAGGAAAAGGGGGCAGGGGTAACATACGTAACCTAAACATCTGTACCCCCATAATATGCTGAAATAAAAAAAAATAAACTTATTAAAAAAACTAAGTTAAATTTGTAACAAAATTATGTTCCATTTATTCATTTATTTATATATTATTATCATATTCATTAAAAAATAACCCTTTACAACTCCTTCCATATATTTGAAGTAAGATCATGCAACTAACAGAGCATTTAGATAAAAAAATAATCTGGCCTTCGCTGTACTTTTTAGACACTTGATTTAATAATAATTTATATGTTCCCTTCTTCATAAAACCTTAGAGTATATATTATCTCTGCATTTTTATTTATTAATGCCTAGGTGCTTCACATAGAGCTGCATAATATTAAAATGTGCTGTAATGTGTCCATTATAACTGAATCATTTACCCTATATGCCTATTTATTTATTTAATGAGTAGATTTAAAGTTTAACATTGCTGGAGAAGGGGGGATTACTCTTTCACTTTTAAGAAATTTTATGGTAAATTTAATTCATCAATTCAACTAATTATGGTTAGTAACGCCTTCTAAATATGGTGTAGGAGGTAAAATTATGAAGACATATAATACAAACTAAATATTATACTCCAATTCTATAAGCCCAAGTACATAATTCATGAAAAATATAATTTATAAACCCCATTGACACTGAGATAATTGTCATTTTTAAAAAATTCTCTGAGGCAAAATATTAAAAGGGAAAGGAAAATTTTACATTATGCTCATCATTATTTTATAAAAGAAATGTTTTAATACTAAAAAGGTAAGAAAGAAATAATTTCAGATTAAAAGATAATGTTTTAGGATCAATTAGCCTATGAAGATTCTGTACCTTTTTAACTGTTATATTTATCTTTCTATGTTATAAACTCTGTCTACAGACAATCCAACAAACTGTATATAGATGCAGTAAACTAAAATATTGAAATCCTATAAAATTCTTCTATATTTTGAAGGTTATGACTAACAAATTTTAAGCTATAGTGAATATGTTAAGGTAAAATGATACTAGAGATCTGCTGGTAACACATTTAAAAAAAAGCTCAAAGGAACAGTTGGGTTTAAATCCACACTTTACAAAAAGAGAGACCTTTACTCTAATATATATTCTTATTATGTTTCTTTTTTTATAAAATACTGGGATGGGATTTGGTTACCAGTTGACTAAGATTAGAAGCAGCAATTTGGAATGATATTGTTTGGAAGATGCTCTGCAGACACACTGACAGCAGAGAGTTGATGAGTGATAATGAGAGAAAATATTAAAAAATAGAAGAAAAAGTTTTTAAATATGACACAAGTGCTCAAGAAATCTAGCTGTACATTGTTATTTAGTGTTGAAACAGAAGTCCAGGTATTGTAATCACTTCTGAATGAATCAATGAATTATATAACAATTGATAGTCTCAAATTTGTTGTTTTTGTATTTCAAAGTATTATGGGAGTATAAATGTTTTCGGTTAAATGGATTTCTTTTGTAATGCTTGAGTTAGGGTTCAAAGTGTGTCTGTCATCCAGATTTTGCAATTATTACATAAAATATTTTATTATTAAAGGAAATATTAAATAATGAAATAAATCATTCTTTGTTCCCTCCCCCACCCCCAAAATCTGATTTTACTCTTCCCAGTTCACTTTTTTTCTGTGTGTACATTTTTTTACTAACTTTATTTTATAATTATTTTTGATTTTTAAAAAATTGAGAAGATATCACCGAGAGTTCTCATACACCTCACACTTAGTTTCCTTTATTATTAACAACTTACATATGTAGGGCAGTTTATCACAATTAATGAACCAATGTCGATACATTATTTTTATCTAAAGTTCATACTTCACCTAAATTTTCTTAATGTTTACCTAATGTCTATTTTCTATTCCATAATCTCATTCAGGATACCTTATTACATTTTATTGTCATGTCGCCTAAGCTACCTTTGTGATATTATCTCAAACTTTCTTATTTGTAATGACATTTTCTGAGGGGTACTGGTCAGGTATTTTTTAGAATAAAAAATAGGATTTAATAATTGGATTTTAATCTCCTAATTAGTACTTAAAAAATGAACTTTTACATTGAGCAAGCTCTGGAAAACATTAAATTAGACCCTTTATATTCCATGTAAGAATTTGTAACCAAACCAGACCAGTTTGGCTCAACTTTCATGTAACAAAAGTTGTGAATTGTTTTACATTTGCCATGGATTCCATAAGTTAAAGGTCACATGACCAGAGCATATCCAAATAAACCAAATGTGCAACCATATGTGGAACCTACATGCTCTGGCCAGACTGAGGAGCAGGGACTGAATTAAGAAGTGGATGCCACCCATGGCAGCATCCAGGATCCAATCAGATTGAACCCTGGCATTACCCCATGGTAGGATCCAGTCAGAGAATGCTTCCTAGCATCGTCCTATTGCAAGATCCTATCAGATCACACCTCATAACTCTCAGACTATAAAACCAGCCCAACTCCCTTGTTCACGGACCCACTGCCTTAGGAATTATGCCCAGTGCGATCCTTACTTGTTCCAGGTTAAAACCCCGTTGCTATAACCTTCCTGGCTGTGTCTGTTGGCCTGATACCTGCCAAGTAAACAAACCCTTCCATTTGGGAGGTAACAAAATCATGTACAAATATTGGCATGCCTAATGGTTAAATAAACCTGTTTTTCATTTAAGATGTACAGCATCCAATTTTATGAGTGTACAAATTATGGTTGGGAGATGAGGAATCGTATATTTGATTAGCCTACTTGTATTTTTTAAGCTGAGCATTGCTATCTACATTAAAAAAAAAAATCAGAGATGGCTTGAAAATGCTGGAATTCATTTTTTCCTGCAAGACTTTCAGGCTGTCAATGAGTTCTGGACAGCAGATTGGTAGCTAGTAGGGGGTACAAACCAAATTTGCACACTTAGAGAAAGATGACAGTATTTATTCTTGTGCTAACATCGGTAACTCAGATGTGATAGTCCTGAAAGCCAAGAATTATTCTAGAGATAAAATTAATGTAAAAAGACAGAAAGCTTGTATTCAGAATCTCATTTTATTGAATCACTTTTGAGTCACATCTTTTGGCTCACTTTTTTTTTTAACAGAATTGGAAGAGCTGATTTTAGAATAGAAGTGAAAATCCTCCAGATTGGGATTTTCCTTTAAAATGCCAGCATTCCACCACACCAACACAATGTTGCCTTTTTGTCTTTCTAGGCTTTGTATCCTGTGCTTCCCTTTTACTAGAAATATCAAGAAAAAGAGAAATCCTGTTTATAGAAAGGTAAAATATCTACTGGTTTGTAAGAAGTAGCAACTCCTGCATCTTCGGGCTGGAGTTGAACAATCTCTTCCAGAAGAGGCACACCTATTGTTGGTTACCTTTTATGATCTCCAGACACTCTTATCAAGTTTCTGATTCAATTCGTATGGGAATGTAGATGGATTACAACAGAGATTTCTCTGGAGAATGTCCCACTCAATATGCAATGCTGATTCATTGAAAATAGGGTCACCCTATTTTTAATTTTAACCTTATAATTAGGGTTACTTTCAATAGTGATTTACACATTGTGGTATCTTTATGTTATAGATGCACATGCTACAAACTACACTTATGTGATAGGGTTAAAATGTTCTGAATAAAACATATGATTAATTCACTGTATATTCATTGTGGAATGAATGGAAGATTCAAGACATCCTGAAGTATTCCTGAATATTAACATTAAAAAAAGAATGAACTTCTTAATGTTAAGTGGAACTTTCTTCTATACATAGTAATTTAGATCTGGTGGTAAAGGTATAAATATTGTGTTTACTTCCTCAATACAGCCCCCTATTTCATTCACCCACTGCTTTTTTTATTATATGATATGACAATAGCAGCCTATTTTTATTTGATATTTTTCTCCCTAAAGTGAAAAATCAGGACCTGCAATCTTCAAAGTATAAATGTAAATAACATTGAAGTGCTTATATCAGTATGTTTGAAATTGAAATTATCCAGAAAAATTGAGATTGTGTGATTATCTCATATGATTCATCTGTAACTGTATTAATGAGTATGCAATCACCTTTGCTGACTGTGAAATTTGTATTAAACTTATGTTTATGTTGGCCTTCTTCACAAATGCTGATCTTCTAATGAACAAACACACAGCCACCCAGCATCTTGACATTCTAACTGCTATCTTCACCCACGTCTCATTTTTGTTTTGGTTTGGGCGTTTTTGTTTTTTCTACTTTTCATTACAGCATTCTGAATGAGTTGAATTGTTCTTCAGCCTTGTCTCTTCCTTGTTGCAAGATGACTGACAAAGCTCTAGGGGCACCATCTTTACACAGCTATGTCCAAACGTAGGGAAGAAGTGGGGAGCTAGATGTTTTTCAGGCCTCCTCTTTTTGTCAGGGATAAAAGTATCTGTAATAATGTGATCTACAGAGTTTCTGTGGCATCTCATTGACCAGAACTGGATTATATTAATAGGTCCATGAATTGTAAGAACTTTTCTTACTCATCTTCTACTCTGAAGGACATGGTTGTTGGGTATGCAAACAACAGGGTTCTACTTCAGGCAGCTGATAAAATTATGCTTACTTAGGGAAGAGTAGTTAACTTATTTTCTTAGCCTCATATTACTAGTGTCAGGACTTCTAATAACTATTTATTATATTAACAAAAATATGTCATGGCAGTAGCTAGCAAAATTTATAAAAGCAGTACTCAAGAGTATCTGTCCACAGCAAGTGACCCTTGTGTTTTACAAAATAATCCCAGAGGTATATTTAGTATGACTTTTAAGTCAGCTTACTCTGGGTTGAGTAGTGGAAGAGTTGTTACTCAATACACATTCACCAATCCTGCATACGGTTATTTTATCTTTCGCTATATCTTGTCATGTCTTTCAGTAGACTTAACAGTCCCTAACAGGAGGATATGACTATCAGCAACTTTGTTCACACTTATTAGGACTATTTCAGGAACTCTCTGGATCTTGAGCCAAATTTTGTGTCAGGAAAACTCATCTCCTTCCAAGAGTAAGGTGGAAAGAGTAATGTAGAAATAGAGCAAATACCCAAGCATTGAGAGCAACTGATTATAACTACTAGCAACTAGAAAGCAACATTTACCCACAAATAGCAAATGAATCTTCAGCAGGATGCTTCCTGAGTAGAAATTTTAAGCTCAGTTATCATCAGGTTATATAATCTTATGTAGCTGGCCTATCTTTCCTGAGTCCCAGTATGGTAGCCTTGGATATGTGCTGGGCAGATCTCACTTCATTGGGTCCTCCTTACCTTCCAGGCAATCAATGAGCCGGTCTCTAAATCCTATATCACTGCTTCTTTTTTTGGATCTCACCCAGTCCTATATGTGTCAATGCAGGTTTTCTGAGAAGTAAACACTAAGATAGCAACGTATGTTTAAGACATTTAATGGTGGAACTATTGTCAAGGACAAAAGTGTTGGGCAAAAAAGTGAATAGAAGCAGACTGGGACAGCCTGCAGCTCTTTAGGTAGGATTGATATCATGGGCGTGCAAAACTGCATTTGCAGAAGAGCCTGCTTTTGATGTAACTCCCCACTGCCACCATCTTGAAATTCTTAATTATATAGTTGAGTTTATGGTTTGTAATAAAGTCCTATGGGACAATGAAGCATGCTTGTGAGCAGAAAAGCCATGTGTTTCCTTCCTTAAGGAACCCTATTATATCCTTTCTTATGCGTGTTATTTCCCTGTATTAGTCAAACCTCTACACTTAAAATTACGATGTGAAAGGAAAAGGAAATATAGGGCAATTCATTGCTCCTTTTCCTATTACTTCTTCTTTATTCACATGCAAAAAAAGAGAAAGTTTTATAGAATGTGTGTGTATGAAGAAATGAAATGAAAACAGTCAAATTGGTTTTGTCCAGTGTTTCTATACTTATGGTGAAAAAAATGCATATATATATTTAAGCTACAAAAATAGAAATTGTATAATTGTAATGATTTTGTATACAAGTTAAATGTGCTTATTTTGTTTGAAACTGGCACTGCATTAAATAAGTATAGATGGTAAAAGTCATACTAATAATTTAAATTTTATTTCTCCTTAACAAGAACCACATTAAATAGAAAATTACACAAAACAAATTGTTGTAGCAAGTTGAGAGAGAACATGGAAGAAAAAAAAAAGCTTTATATATTAGTATGTTTAGTGGTCCATTTTTCTTGAACAAGAAGACCCACATTTTTATTTTGCATTCGTTAGACCCCACATATTATATACCTGGTTTTGTCCGTAAATTTAGAGATGCTGGTCCCCAGAGGGGGAACATTCCTATCAGAGGATACAACAAAGTTGCCATTGTGCTATATGCTATGGCAGCCACCAAAGAATTTTGGATTATTTACATCTAGGGATCGTCAGGCAAGATTAAGAGTCACTATCATCTTAAAGGTACTTGACCCTGATCATAGGAAGAAGTATTTATATGATTCAGACAGGGAGGGGTATGTTTAGAACCAAGAGGATCCACTTGGGCCTCTCTTGCTATTTCTTTGCCCATTGTAACTATGAATGGAGATTGGGAACCGCCCCCTCCTGAAAAGTGTATTAAGGGTTCAGCTAACTCAGGAATGAATGTTTGCTGTCATCAAGATTATGCCAAGGTGGTAGCTGATGCTGAGAATACTTTGGAGTAGATAATGGTAGAGGGAAATGATAGTTAGTAGTCGTAGCATCAGGAATAATTGCAACAACTGGTGCTGTGATTCATACATTTTCCACACGTTTCTAAGTTTCTCCTGAAGAAAAGAGTCCCGTAGGAACTACAGAGAAGCTGCACTCTGAACATACATGGATCTGCACAGTACTAGAGATGAACTATAGAAGCCACGGATGGACGTGCACTCCAACATTTATATTCAACAGAAACTTTTGTAAGAAGCACCGTTGACTGACAGCCTTCAGCTGCCAAACCAAAACAACCTTAGCCAAACCTTATTAGATCTATCCAACCTTAGCAAAGGCTAAGGTTTCTTCAGGTGGCTCCCAGCCAGTGTCTGAGCACAGCACGAGCATTAGGATCAGCTATTCTGGCCTGAGACAGCACTTTGCAAATGGGAAACTTTTGCTGGAAGACATTTCTTTGGCTTGACCAAGTGTTTATCACAACTGTGCTGTAGACTGTTTCTACCCAAATCTTCTTCCTCCCCTCGCCTCCCTCCCTCCCTTTCTTCCTTTCTTCACTTTTCTTCCCTCTTTGACAGGCATCAAATCTGCATCCTCAGTTTAAGGCACTCACTCCTGTTCCTGCTCCCTCTTCTCCCCTTTTTTCCCACATGTATTTCCTCTAATAAATTTCTTACACATTTAATCCCATTTGGTATCACTTTGTCTGAGGACCCAAAGTAAGACATTCAATTAAATCTTTAAAAATTGTAGCAAATGAAATAATCTATAATCTATGTGTAAAGCTTTTTGCTGCATTTATTTTGTGAATTATCATATTTACTCCTCAAAAAACCTTGCTAATATGAGTACTAATATTATTCTCATTTTACAAGGGATATTAAACCCAAAAAGGTTAAGTCAATTTCCAAAGTTAATCAGATAGTTTATAAATGAATTAGGATTCCAACATACGGATATGTATTCCTCAGTCTATATTTGACTGCTACACCCATGAGGTAATTCACAGGAATAACAGTGTGACCGTAAAAGGAGGCCATCACTAACTTTTCTGCTCCTGCCTTAATACTCTTTGTCCTTTCCTTAATTCTTAATTCCATAGTTCTGTAGTCTCCCTGGACGCTGGATGCTTGGTCCTTTGAACCTCTTTCTTACTATTTTCTCTAAATATCTCTCACTTTCCTATTTATTGCTCTTTGCAATATGTTTTTAATATACCGTTTTGCTCTGTCTTCTGAAATTCATGGCCTTTTTGTCAGTGTCCAAACATTCTATTTTTGATACACTTTCAAGTTCCAATGTTTATCCCTCCTGATTTCTTAGACTCCTATCCACATTTTGGTCTAGTTGTAAAAGATTTAAAACTAATATATTTTGTTTGTTTTCCAACAAGTACTGTGACTTATATTTATCTGAATTAGATAGTGTCAGTTTTGTAACAGTTTTTTCTTAGATTCGTTTGGAAGAATTTTTATGGGAAGAATTTTTAAAGTTCTTATATATGGCATTACCTGTACTGATTCTTGAATTAAAGCGGTGAGTACACATAAGTGCACATATAAGAATAACATCTATTGGATGTTGGGCAGGGGGGAGAGGTGAGGGAGAGCGGAGGAGCGGACAGGGTATATGCATACACAAAGAGTGCAATGTGCACCACTCAAAGAATTGACATATTTGAAACTCGGACTTAGGGGGCAAGCAAGGGCAACATACGTAACCTAAACATCTGTACCCCCATAATATGCTGAAATAAAAAAAAAAAAAGTTGAGCTCCCTGCTTTCAAGGGATTTACAGGCTATAAATCATTGAAGAAATGTTTTTATTGCTTAAGCAATTTTCCTTTATTTTCTTTCTTGATTTTTACCCAAAATTCCTATAAAGTAAATGGAAAAGATGATGTTAGACTAATATTTACAATTACATAAATTAAGGTCTACAGAGCCTAAATTCTTACTAATAACAACAAAACTTCCTTGGTAGCCACCGGTATGACATTTCTTGTCGTTTCGTTTATTTGTTGTATATTGTTAAACTTTAATTGACTTGGAGGAACATCACTCGTCTAAAGCATATTTCGAAGGGTTATGTACGTTGGATAGATCTAATAATAATTATCACATTAATAATTATTCTTATAACATATATTAATACTCGTGTCAGTAGGTCAAAATGTTGACCCTGCCATTCTGGTATATGCAGTGATAAAACCAGACACACTCATTTGGTGTGTAGGTAGGTGTCGGGCGGCAAAAGGACACATGTTTTCAATTTTGGTTCTATTGCAATCATCCCTCCAAGATTTAGAAGCCATTTCAGGGCTATTTGAGTTCATGTCCCATTATTATCTACTGTGGAAACCAGAGACATTACCACAGACATTTCCTACCTAGGAAATCAACAAAGTGTCAGATTATTTTTCAATTGCTTTGACACTCCTTAAAAAGAATGATGCCAAGTAATTGCCCCCTTAATTTTTAAAATCTTATATAATTAAAGTATTTTTGTGCATTTACTATTGATTAACTTACACTTAAAACATCAACATTTTCTACCAATTTTTAATGAATGCAAGCATTTTTGGTTTTATCCATTTGTCAGAAGTTTCATTTTGTTTCCAGTTAAATGAGCTTCAGCTTTACAGGATAGGTACCTTATATAAATAGATTTGAAAGGTTTTTGGTTCCCCCCGCCCCCTTATATAATGCCTTATATTTTGAACAAGCTTTGGAGTTGTCAAAACACTTCTCTTTTCCTGTTATCATTGTGCTTCAGAATAATCCCCAGAGGTATGTAGGGCATGAAGCTTTGTCCCTATCTCACAAAAGAGAAAAACAAAGTCCACAGATGTCAAAAGAGTTCCCTAAGTCATAGGAATGCTCAGTGACAGAATTTTATTCTAAACTTAGCCTTTTAATTACATTTCACATTTTCTTCTAGGGTATATTTCTACTTTGCAACTTAATAGATGCATCTATAGTATATCAAACATAGATATGCACCTTTGAAAATGCATTAAAAAGTTATGTGCAAAAAAATATGGGTTTGACAATATGGAAAAGATATGCATAATGTCCATTTGTGACCTACTCCATTGTCCATATGAAAATATAATGTTTATGTGATGCAGTCTATATGGAGTTGAAGAGACATGTCTTTTGTACTACACCCACCTCTCTGCCTCTTTGCCTCTCTGTTTCTCTCTTACTCTGTCTCTGCCCCTGTCTCACATGTGCAAACACACCTACACAGCTATACAGGTACATACACACACTTATGATTAACAGTATCTTTTCTAAAAAACCCATTGTAAGGATTTCAAGTATATGTTGTGGCTAGAAAACAGGGGAAAGTAATTGGCCTTGGACACAGACTCCATTGTTCTCCTGCTGCCATGTTCAAAACTCAAAGACAATTGCTACTAATATTTATCATCACTAATCACATAGCAGGATAGATGCATAGATTATGACAAGGCTATTTGCTGCTTATCAGAATCCATGCCATCCCAAAATTCAAGCAGACATGAATATTCCTAGATAAATCATGTTAATTTTCTAAATCCTCAGAAATACTAAGATAGCGTTATTTAAAGGATTTTGAGATAGTATAGTCCAGTTAACATGTTTTACAGATTAAATTTTTCAAGGTGTTTTAGGGATTTATATAAAATCAAAATGCTTTGATCTAAATCCCATAGCTCATTTATTCATTGGTCTATTCACTCAACACATATTTAATCAATGTATATTATCTATTAGGCACCAATAAGTTCTTTTTCTAGTTGATATTATTGTCAAAGAAAGAATTCTTTATCTAGAGTCAAACGAGTCCTTTAATCCCCACTGACACTTGTGTTCATAAAATTTCACATGTATGTTTGTGGGTTCATTTATTATTCTGAAGGAGGAGGCAATATAATTTGTCAAATTTTAAAAGAGTCATTAACCTCCAGATTATTAAGAAACATTGCTTTATAGATTGATCCTCACCCTCCTCTCTGCCATTCCAAGCAGCTTTATCTAATGGAAGGAATGATATTATGTTGGGAATAAAACTTGCTTATTTTTTTCTTCCTTTCTCCATTGCTCCTGCTCTTTTTAACAGTTTGATATTTGAAGCAGATGATTATGTTAGTACAAATTTGTTAAAATCTTTTTTCCATCTTATTTTGTTGATTGTCATCTTATGAAATGTTATGATAATTTTACCACTAATTCAAACTTTGAAAAAAATGTTATGGCATATTGACATAACGTGACATTAGCTAGTATAATTCAGAAATGATAAGTACTTTATAATAAATAAATTTATTTATGCCACACTCACCTATATACTCATCACAGATCTAGCTAATGGACCAGGGCATTCTTGCCCACTGAGCTGGGACCTAGTCTCAGATTGTTTTATCAATAGAGAACTACAATTAACTCTTAAAAATTAGTGAGTTGGTCCTCAACATGTAATATTTTTTTTTCCAATATAGTCTTTTTTATTTTATAAATGTAAGGAATACATGTAATATTTTTGTTATCCTTAGGTAAACTCTAACCACATTTTCTTTATAGCCAGTCCTCACCTTCCAGAAAGCTTCTCCACTGGGCTTTTCTCACCATTGCTTTTTGATAGCAGTTCATCATATTAGATATATTTATAGAAAATCAGTAGGGGATGTGGGGCAACAGTGATGGAATGTTGGAGTATGGAACACAAATGAGATCTTCATGGAGTAAACCAGGCAGACATTAAGTTTAGGATCACTGTAGACTATGCGTTATCTTGCTGCAAGGGTGAAGTAAAGGCTGCAGTGCCTGCTTGCCCAATCAATATTGCCCTTTGTACACTGGACCACTAAAGGCTGGCATTCCTTTGAGAGAGGCACAAAAGCTAATGTTAAATACTTAGGGCTAAAAAATGTCTTTGATCGGAAATATACACAGTAGCAGTAGAAGTGTTATCAAATCTTTGAAGGAAAACAGATACTTGGAGAAATTGCTTGTGTCACATATATATTCTGGTGAAAACAGAAATCAATTGACAAAATGGCTTTCCAGGACATAAATTTTACCTTTGCAATTACAGGTTTTTACTAAAATGTTGAGCATCCTGTAAGTATCCCAAGCAAACTGGATGGCTAACATTAAGAGAATTTATCTTTAAGACTTTAAGTTTCTTTAAGACTTTTAAGAAATTTTTGAATACATAGTAGTTTTACATATTTATGGGGTACATGTGATATTTTGATATAAGTCATTTAGAAGGTAGGACATTTAAAAAGATTACATTTAGGCATTTTGGAAATATGATCCAGGGGCTTATTACAAACATAAAATGCCTTTTATTGCTAATGAAAATACAGATGAATTACAGTGTAGATCTGTATATTAAATCTTATATTTTATTATTAACAAAATAAAAAGAAGCGGCAGTGAAAATAGTATAGCAATTTCACTTATTAAACATTAAAGTGCTTTATATTTCATATGCTTTTTTTAACTATTGGTGCCAATTGCAATTTCAGAAAAAAAGAGTATATTACTTTTCTCTTTCAAATGATAATTTTGGTCTGTAAAGATATTTAGATGTTCTATCAGGATTCATTTGAAACCCTATTCATGGAATTATTTAATTTATTTCATATGTTTGCATAACTGTTCTTAAGGCACATGGATGATTTTTAATCTACTAGTAAAAAATGAAAAAAAAAGGCTGTGTACCTCTGAAAGTAATTAAATGAAATGCTACAGAAACACACACTATTTTGTAGAGCTAATTAAAAAAAAAGTAAAGAACTCTTCAAAAAAATCCATATTTTGTCAAAGTGAATTTAAAACTCATAAAAACAGAGCAGAATCTGCAGTTGTGCTTCTTGAAGACTTGTACCATTGGTTAAAACCTCTAGATCTTTGCCTGGTATGTGATGGGGAAATCTCTAAGAAGAGAGATTTTTTATGACAGTGAAAAGAACCAAGTCAAAGAGGATCTGATATCACAATATTTACTCTTTATTTCATAAAAGTCTAGAACTCAGAATTTCCAGATTGGAAGAATCCTGAAAGAAGGGATTCCCCAAAAGTATCCAAAAGTGCTCTTTTAGCCTGTGCTTTTAAATAAATGTCAGCTACTGGGGAACACTACACCACAATCAAGCCATGCTCTCCTTACATAGTTTTTTTCTTTTTGAAAATTATTATCTCTTTCTTGGCAAAAACTGATTTTATAGATACCCACAGATAATGTAGGCCCATACCCATGCATAAAGTGAACACGTCTTATCCCTGCAGTCTTCGCCGTCTCCTCCTTTTGCTCTCCTTCCTCCTTCTTCTGCTTCATGTTTTGTTTTGTTTTTTCCTTCTCTTGTCTCTCTACTGTCTCTATCTACTCTTTATACTGAATTTCTAAAATCTCTTTGAGAAGGAGAATTTAAGTGAATGTTGCATCTGTTTTCCATTCCCAAGAGTCTTTGTATTTTTAATGGAGGAAAGAAATCACTTCATGGCTAGTTATAAAATTAAAGGCAGATGAGAAGAGTGGGAGGTGAGGGGTTACTTATCTAAGGAGGTCATGAAGATTACGTCGATATCCTGAACCTATGCCACTCAGGCAGCAGAAAAAAGACAAAGTCTGTCTGAAACTATAGACACCAATGTCTTTTACCTTTTCTTCTGGATCTCTAATCTCTATAATCTCTTGCTTTACGATTTTGCATATCTCCCTCAAGCTTTTCTAACGAACATCAACAACTGGAAATAGTCAAATTCACTGAATCTGTAAGTAGGTAAGTACAGTCATGGATATATTTTCGATGTGTAAAAAACTCCTGTGTTATATATTGTTAAACATTTTTGTGATATCAGTCCTTCCTGTATTCAACCAAGCAATCCATAAACCACAGTAAAATATATTACTGAAAGGCTAAGACTGTACTACATATTTAGAAGGAAAAAAGGAAAAAAAAAAGAAAACCTTTAAGAAAAAACCATTTACAGCTACAAATATAGTATCTTCTCAAATAACTTATTTAGAATTTATTATATATAAGTAGCATCTTCTTCCGAAAATTTTGTCAATTTCTTACTTTTAGGGAAATGTAACTTGATGTGTTTTTTGAAGTCAGATGATCTCGGTTCCACTTCACTTCTTTTGAATATTTGAAAAATAAGATAGTAAAGTCTTTAAAATGGTTGGGCATCAGTTTCTTTTTCTGTAAAGAGTTTGGTTGATATATACTCTTCAGTATAATTTGAAAGGCTCAGTGAGAGTATATGGGTATTTGTATTTTAAAAAGTTACTACTCATATGCTATATATTCTATAAAGCCATATATTTGAAATTCAGTTTCTTTCTCTATTCTCAGTAGATTCCCCTGCCTTTTTCAAATAGGTTCTTTCTCATTAAATTTTAAGACCACTTTATCCAAGTCAAACATTATTGTTCTCTCTCTTTCTTGGTATATATTATACTTTCTTACTCAAAAATTTGTCCTTTTTTGAATCTCAGAGATATGTCGAACTATATCACAGGTCATTTTTTTCCTCTAGCTACACAGCTGTCCTTGTAAGCTAGAAGAGAGCAATTAACTTATATTATTTGTGGTAAAATTTTGTTTTTTATTGTATTAATTCATTTTTATAGAAGCAAAAACTTCTTAAGACTATTCATGAGAGACTCAGCTCTTATATTCTATTATGCATCAGGCTATCAAAAACAATGTATTTATGATTTTTTAGAGGCAAAATTATCACTAGAAAATTTTTCCAAATAAAAATTATATATGTAAATTTATTTAAAAATATAAATGGATATTAGGAGCGAGAACTATATGCAATTCTTTAACTTAATTGTAGCTGATTGCTGTCTGGATAAAGATATGTGAAAAATTACATTTTTCTCACCAACTGCTTATAACATATTTTTTTCTCGGAATATCAAGTGGAAATTCTTTAATGTTGATTATATACCTAAGGAATTTTTGATGTAATATTTGGTTTCCTTTGAGGGTCCATCTGAAGCATACTTGATATGCTGATTTGCTTATCATGTATGTACTAAATGTATAAAATTCTCAAAAAAATGAGAAAGGAACCCACTTGGAAACCTTAGCATAGCTAATGGGAATAGTATAAAGGAGTTTAAATGGTTGGGGGTATAAGAGACATTTCAAAGAAAAAATATACATTAAGGTGAGTTTAGAAAGAGAAGGAATCATCCAGGAATAGAAATGGGAGTGGTAACTAGAGCAGAGCCAAAGGCATCAAAAAATGCACAGAGGCACCAGAGAAAATACAGAGCTTGGATATGACAAATAGCACAAGTTATAACTGATGACCTGGCAGGAGTTGAAAGATGTTGGGAAGTCTCGTATGCCAGGCTAAGAACCTTAAACTTTACTGCTCATCAGTAGTAGTAGCTTGATAAATTTCCTTGAAATTTAATATGGATAGAATAACTGTAATTGGATTTATGTGTCCACAAATGCATCTGTGCAAAGTTCTGATTTGGGGCAATGATGTTGAAAGCAGCAAGGAAAGATGTTTTTATTTTAAATCAATGCAATAGGATACTAAGTCCTTTGCAACCCAGCAAACATATTTTAGACTGGATTTCCAGATGCCACTGGCAAGAGGCATATATCTCAGAATAGACTCCCACTTGCCAGTTCCAGAGATGTAGAAACATATGCAGATGTCAACATACATACCTTCCACATCTTACTCCACTTCTTCCTGTTTTAATAAATAGGAGAACCCAAAGCAATGAAACATTATCATATTTATCGGATTCTGGAAATCAAAATCAAGAGATATAAGGGATATTTCAATAAAAATTGCATATTTATTTATGATCATTCAAAGTTAAAATAAATATTTTATCCCAAATATTCTTCTACATTTCCACAACCACTATCCTTTTCCAGACTATATTACCTCCTCTAAATTACTGCAAGAGTCTGCCACACAAGTCCCCTTCCCTCATTCTTTTCTTGCATCTTGTCTTCCATACTGCAGATTGAACAGTTGTCTAAGTGCAAATGTGCCTTTACTCCCCTTCTCAAATACTTCATGTCTCCCCAGTCCTTACAGGATTAAGACCAGTCTCTTTAGCATGGCATACGAAACTCTCCAAAAACCATCCCCCGGCTACATTTCCAGACTTATCATCAGTAAAATGCTAGCTCATAAATTTTCTGTATTGCTCATATTTCTCTATTTCTTATCTTTGTGTCCTACATCCATATTTGCATACAAGAAATGGGTTTGCATGAAAGATACCAGATTAGCTACAAAGCGTATTGTAGCCTAACAGTCATGAAATCTTGAAAGCAGTACAAAGAGATAGGCTCCAGAACTTTCTGTAGAAAGAAGGATTTTGAACATCAAGGAGCTTTGTTTATTACAAGGAGAGGAAAAATGTTAGCTTATTATACAGAGGAGGGTCCCAAAAGAGGGAATAAAGAGACTTCCCTAGGAAACAGAGAGCTTTAATACCTTAACTCTGCTGAAAAGAGAAAAAAGGGCCAATGGATTCTAGACTCTCAACCCAACAACCCACAAAATCTCCCTCCGTTCCTTACTGAGAAGGAGTGTAGAGAGGATTCAGAAGTATATATTTAGTATTTTATCCCTTGTAGAAAATGGAAGAGGAGGAGTTTCTTTACAAAACTATAAGAAGATTAATGTATAAATAAATATAACTTTTTATTTTTTGGTACATATCAGTTATAAAATGTGCCATTTTCCACCTCACTAGCATGTGGTATTTTTTAACTGGTCACACTTTGAATGTGTTGGTTTATACTGAGTTTTTGTTGATTTTTCACAATATGGATTTGCAATTTAAGATGGCTGGATAAAATATTTGTGTGTTCTCTGGAGGTTTGCCATGGGAATATTCTATTGAATGAAAACTATGTTGTAGGAGTTCTCTGAAGCCCGTGGTCCTCAGTGCTGGCTATTCACCAAAATCTATGTGGAGATATGAAAATATCACAATGCTCAAAGTTTTTGGATATTCTACAATAGACAGTTTACTTTGGAGCCTCTAAGTCTATATATTTTCCTTAAATTTCACAGGTGATTTTTTCCCTTGTGGTCACATTGCTCTGAATATTCATTTAAAGTAATTAGATATGAACACATGAGCATTGAAAAGATTATTTAGAAATAATTTGTAATATTCAAAAATTATATAACTAAAATAAATCAAATTTCTCTCCTCTCTTGTCTGAGGTAAAGTTAATGCAGTTCTTTCTTATTCCTCAAGTGTCTGCTATAACTTGATGCCTAACTTTCAATCGGCTTTAATAATGTTGGCTGGGCAGGTGGATAAATGTGTTAGATAGATGAATGGATGGACAGATGATAGATGATGGATTCATACATGCATGGATGTGCAGTTGCACAGATGCACAAATAATGCATGGAGGCATATAAATAAGTGAAAGATGAAAGACAAATGGATGGTTTGACAAGAAGCTGGGCTGATGAGTGGGAAAGAAAACTGGTGAAGAAACAGATGACTAAATTCAGTAAAAATGAATGAATAAAGGAAGAGGAATAGCAAATTTTCTAGAATCTCTGTGCAATATCTAATCTATCCAATTTCCCAGATTAAATTTTAAAAAGCTTTATTTTTCTTATGTTCAATAAAACAATTTCAATTTGAGGAAGTTTGTTCATTATTTTCTGGTTGTGAATTATAGATCATGATGCAGGAACAAACTAAGTGCTACAGGGGCTGCAGTAGATAAAATTGATATGAGTAGCTGTAAGACTGGCTGGGTAAGCATTTTGACCCTCATGTGACAGCTACAGTTTCAAAGCATGTAACCTCTATAACTGTAAGAAAAGAGCAGTGACAGAAGAAGCAAGCCAGTGGAAATCAAGTAGACCTTTCAGAAGTCTGTAGGGAAGCAATAAGGCCAAGAAATAGGGATATAATTATAAAAAACCATTTGTGCTGGAGCCAAAATTACAGCTCTAAACTCAAGAAGATTATTCCAAGGGCAAAAAGAACAGTTTGCTGTGTATCAGCCTCTTAGGCATGAACAAACATACAGATTGTTATCAGGCTTCCTAGTATATTTTATAAGCCATAGACTATTTTATTGTGAATTACGGGTATTTTAATTTCTACATACAGAAATAGACAATAGACTACTTAGCTGAAAGACCTTGTCCAATACAGAGAAAGATTGTGTTCAGACCCTATGAGGCAAAGATGTTTACTATTAAGTTTATGTTTAAGCACTTCAAAAGTAAATTCAAAGCAATCAAGTGAATAAAAAGTTATTGTTCCGCTGTAGCTCATATTTTGTTTCTAATTTCATTTGTATTTAGTTTTTTCTGATTGATATTTTTCAGTGGCTTATATATTTTATTTACTTCTGAAAAAGCAATTTTATTGAAGTATGACTTACATATAAAAGAATGCAGATTATGAGGGTACAACTTTATGAGATTTGGCCAATGCCTAAATCCAAATAAACGCTAACCCCAAAAATTATAAACCATTTCCATAATCCCAAAGATAGCCATTTTTCTGATTCTGTCACCATAGTTTAGTATTCCCTGTTCTAGCATCTGCATATGAATGGGTTTATTGAATATAATCTCTTTTGTGCCTAACTTGTTTCATTCTGCATAATATTTTTGAAACCCATGTGTTTCAGTAGGTCATTATAAATAATTACCGAGTATATAATTACATCCCTCTACATAAGCATGTCACAATTTAGGTTTCTATTCACTGTTTCACATGTTGTTAAACAGTTTAAATAATTTAAAAGATTTCTGCATTGGAAAAATATTTTCTATTTTCTATTTGTCAGTTGTGTTATACTTGCAAGATCTAACTTAATTCTAAAATACTAGCATTACCTGTCAAATAGAAAGAATGGCATTATTACTACCACTTTGTGGGTAAGATGTGATGAAAACACCAAGAGCTAATACCACGTTCAGGCCTGCATGCTTGGAGATAGAACCAAAAACAGAACTCAGGTTTACTCAAACCTCCTTAAAATCTGTTTTTATGAGATCAAAGGGCACACATTTTCAGTTAGACTAGAGGAATAAGTTTCAGTGATCTATTGCACTGCATGGTGACCACAGTTAACAATAATGTATTGTATATTTTAAAATTGCTAAAAGAATAGATTTTAAATGTTCTAATCACACAAAAAAATGATAAGTTGTTGAGGTGATGAATGTGTTAATGAGCTTGATTCTTTCTATAATGTATACTTAAATCTAAACATCACATTGGACCCCAAAAATATATACACTTATATTTGTCAATTTAAAAAAAGAGGAAAAGGAAAAAAAGAAAAATCTAAAAAAAATGAAAAAAACAGACAAAATCTGTTTTTAGAATGATTTATTTATTTTAGTATTTCCTTATCCAGTAAGTAAATGTGGTATATTAAACAAACATTTTACTTCCTTTCTTAAAATACTTATTTTATTTCATTAGTCATTTTAAGTAGTATGTGCTTTGGGATTTAGTAGTCTTAAGTAAGATTCTAGACATCCACTTGCAAATATATATACTGAAGAAATTTGTACTTGATGATATGTGCATATACCCTCATCCAATTAAATTAGCCTTGGTAGATATCTATTCTTTGAAATTTATTTTAATATTAATTTTTAAGTTGAGATATAATTAAAAATTAAAGTATAACATATGTATCATTGACATTATTAAGGTATAGTAAAAAGATTAAAAAAGAAAAAAATATTTTAAAAGTTATCTGTTCAATGGTTAATAAAAAGGGAACCCAAGAGTGCCTTTGAAAAGTAAGTGTGTGTGTGTGGGGGGGGGACAGAGAGAGAGAGAGAGAGAGAGAGAGAGAGAAACTCAGAGAGAGAAAGACGTTTTAGTGCCAGAAACAATTTTATAATGCAGCAGAAATATAACACAGGGATGCTTCTTCTATGAGCTTTGGCATCTTTTTTAAAAGATGGATAGCATCACCTACTTTGCCTCACAATCACAAAACTAAAATGATATTTGTATTTAAAGTGTAACAATTAACTAAATAAATCAATTCATTCAACTGAATATTTATGTAGCACTTTTTATGTGCCAGGCACTATTCTAGGATTTATAGTATGTTAGTGAATAAAAAAGACAAGATATCTTACTTGATCTATCTTATATTCAAGTGGGTGGATAGGCAATGATTAATTACCAAAAACAAGCAAAAACAAAAAATTATTTCTATGGTATATCAGAAAGTTAAGCGTTATAGGAAACAAGGATGTGAAATAGAGTATAGGTATCTAGACAACATGAGAAGGAAGACAGAGAAAGGGTAGGTTACAGTATTAAATAGAGAGAGCAGAGTAGGCCACCTAGACCGGGTAACATTTGAGCCAAAATTAGAAGACATGAGGGAATACAGAAAAATGAAGACAGACTTTAGAGGCATTAAGACATGAGTTATGGTTGTGTTGTATAACTTACTAGGTATATTGCTTTCTTAATCTCCATAAACATCATGGAGAAAGTAAAAATTTGAAAGCTGACTTTGTAGTGGTAAATTTCTGTAAATTGTTTAGAATATCACTTGCATAAAATAAACACTAAATATGGATTTCTCAAAAAATTGAGTATACAATAAATGATTAATCACATAAGACACTGAATATCAACATACGTTCAAAAGTTCTGTTACTCATGTCAATCAGATGCCCTACATTCCTGAGGCTCCATAAATTTTAAAGTGTTTTGGATTCTATTTTGATTGCTAAATCCTGAATAAATTGACTCCATTGGTAAATCCAATGAATAAGAAACAACTCACATTGAGAAACCTGCTGGAAGAATGCATTAAAATTCCAAGAGTTTCTGTTATTAAGATGAATTTAAATAAAATATGCTTTTTAGAATGATGGAGAATTTGAAAAACTAATATTTGGTAGTTTAATTACCTGCTGACTTTCACTGAGACAATTTTTTGGTTAAACAAAAAAACTTTAAAAGGATTTTTGGAACAAACATGCAGTGCAGTTGTTGTACTTTGGCAATGACACACTCAAAAATTTGTCTGCATCCAACCTCCAAATGGCAGCAGATCAAATAGAGAGGACCATTACATTCGATCATATTCAACTAGATAAAAGTGCCTGTTGGATATGTTCACCACTAACTTAGTAATCGTGGCACCTATAAAATTTTGCTCTGTTATTTTATTCCCTAGCTCCTCAGGATGGTTGTTTGTAATAGTAATAAACCTTCATTTTTGTTCTGGATAGAAGAAAGCACAGACA
The DNA here is from genome assembly GCA_963575035.1 of Avahi laniger. Classification (NCBI taxonomy): domain Eukaryota; kingdom Metazoa; phylum Chordata; class Mammalia; order Primates; family Indriidae; genus Avahi; species Avahi laniger. The sequence continues at coordinate 28,266 of CAUYSK010115022.1, forward strand.
TTGGCAGGTCAATTCCATGATGAGTTATGATGGCTGCTAGAGGAGCATTCTTTGGTCTATTAAGCAGTGAATTCAAGCTCTCCCAAATGCTCAACTAGGTAGAATGTCCTTACTTATAAAACGAAGGCTTTTCAAACACAAATTGGGAAATGATGTTTCTAGGTAATTTGAAAGAGTATACAGGTAAATAGTATACTTGGTAAATAGTCAGTACCTGGGTCATCCTGGCATATTTTCTAGGTTCCCCTAAACTAACCATGATCCAAAAACTAAATGCTTAAAAACTCTTTCAACAGTGAATCCCAGAACACTACTCAAATATAAGAGTAGCATCAGTTCTTATTGGTTGGTGCCTGTTTTCATGTAATTTTCTACATATTTTATAACACACTTAGGTAAAATACTTTGAAAAAAATATAATATGTTACAAGAAACATAATTCACATGCCAAAATTATATTGGGGTGATCAGAAGTAGACATCTTTGGGAAAATGTTCAGCTGAAATCTAAAGAATGAGTGAGAACTAGCCAGGTAAACATTCCTAATTAAGAATGGAGGACGTGGTGGTATTGTAGGTTAGAGCCTTATAGGCAGGAGGAACATAGCCACGTAAAGGCCCTGAGATGTGAAAGAGCTTGGTATAGTCAATGAATTAAAGATCAAAGAGGCTCCATTATAAATGGTCATTACCTAGGGTAAGGCACATAGAAAAATATCAATGTGTTTGAGATCCTGAAATATTCTAAATGTAACTTGGTTGCTATGAAAATGCAACATAAAATTCAACTTTTTCATAATTAGTTGATGCATAACAACCTTGAAGTTGAATTTTAAATGTTCTGAGGCAGCCCAGTCCAAAACATTGGTGAATAGGAAAATACTGTATTTCAAGTTGATAGAACAGAACCACTATCTGGATCAATATAGATCTTATGACAGTAAACTCCAATAATTAATGTGGAGTTTCTGAGATTTGAAATAAAATGTCAAAATACATTTTGGTGCACTTGTGTAAGATATATATATATATACACACACACACACACATATATATGTGTGTGCATATATATTTATATATGTGTGTGCATGTGTGTATGTGTGTGTGTATGTGTGTGTATGTGTGTGTGTGTGTATATATATATATATATATATTTCTAGTGAATATAAAAATGTTTGAGAAGCCTATAGGGTATGAGCCTCATACAGTCAGGGCTTTTATCATATTTGATATTTGTTGCCTCTTTTGTAGCTTAATAAAAATGACAATAAATAAATGTGTGAATAAATAAATATGTGTACCCTCATGATATTAATACTTGGAAATTAAAAAAAAATCAAATTATTAAATAAAGGAAATATGTCGTATATACAAAATGGAATGCCAGAACTGGAGGCCATTATCTTAAGTGAAACAATGCAGAAACAGAAAGTCAAATGTCACATGTTCTGATTTACAAGTGGCAGCTAAATAACGTGTACACATGGATATAGGGCTTCGAATGACAGACATTACAGAATTAGAAGAGTGAGGCGGTAGGTTGGATGGGTGATGAGAAATTACTTAATGGGTACGATGTACATTATTCAGGTGATAGACACACTAAAAGCCCAGACTTCGTCACCATGCAATATATCTATGTAACAAAATTTAAATTAATACAAATAATTTTTTTTAAAAAAGAAATCCTAAACTGAATTTCACTGCTGTATCTGAGGCTAGGATCCCTCTCATCCAAAACCCATCACTGAAAAAGAAAGTGGAGCAGATCCCCTCATCTGCCTATGACACTACCAAACAAATACGCCAATACAAAGTTATTTTGAAGAAAAAAAAGGAAATCGATAAAAAAGATATAGTAAGAGATATTCATTATTTTAGATATTTTGTGTGTTCATTAATATCACATATATATGAACTCTAATAAAAATGATTCCATTTATAAAATTTCTATTACATATAATTATTATATTTGAGAAAAGTTGAATTTGCTCTTTTTCATAAAGGAAATTTATATAACTTTAATCTATTAAAATGAAATTCATTTTGAACAGCACATTAACCAGATGTTATGCTAAGCTATTTCTGCATAATTTAGAAACTAAATCGACTCCTTTCATATATATTAGCTATTTAAAACTAATCTTCTCAATGTTAATCACAAGTTATTATCATTGATAGGACCAGGTGTTGCATAAAAAAAATCTGGGCATCAAAGTATATCTTAATTTTAATTTTTTTTTTTGTGGGTGGGTGTGTATGTGTGTGTATGTGTTTTGTTGGGAGGGATTTTTTTTTTTTATTTTTCACCTCCATAAAAAGATGGTAAAGCGGCTAGCAGAGATGATCTGTGTATGTGTGCTGTATCTGTCAAGTATTAACCACAGAATATAGATCAGTGCTACTGCACAGAATACACGTGCTTCATAAATGCTTACACAGAGGCTAAATGATGTGTAATAGCGATTCAATCCTAGCTTTGTTCTTTTAACAACTAAGTAACCCTGTTTCATTTATTCATTAGCCCCTTTACAGGAACGATCTTGAGCATATTAAATCCCTCTGATAGTCTACATTGTCTTCAATATTTTAATCACTCATTTCTATTAAATTTTGAGCATACACTTCTCAATATCTGCATTTTTTATCAATTATTAATTTTGTACCTATGCATCTATAGTGGTCAGAGACACTGATTCCAGAGTTAGACTACTTAGAGGTAAATTAGGACTCAGTTGCTTTCTACCTTTGTGAAATTAGATGCGTTATTCTATCAATGTGTGCCACGGTTAACATTATACAAAGACATGGGCAATAATATGTACTTGATACAGTTGTTATGAGGATGGAATTATTTAATATATGTAGGTGATTACAACAATGTTGAGCACTCAATAAGTACAGGATATTGTTAGTAAATTATTGTTGTTGTTACTATACTCTAACATTATAAATATGTCCACAAAATAGAAAAATAATAAAGGAACTACAGAAATATAAACATGTATGTATGTGTGTGTGTGTATATATATATATATATATATATATAGAGAGAGAGAGAGAGAGAGAGAGAGAAAGGAGGAAGAGGAGGAGGAGGATGATGAGCAGATGAGCAGAAGGAGGGAGAGGAGGAAGTAGAGTTCATCTAACATTTCCTTTCACCAACCCATCATGTTACTTCTTAGGTGACTACAACTCAGGAGACTACAATTTATAGTTCCTACAGTTCCAATACCTATTACATGTATTATGTTTCAAGCGCCACTAGCTATTGAAAATACAATGGTGAGAAAAATATTCTAGTCCCTCATATCAAAAAGTATAAAACACACTTCCCCTTACTTATATTTCAGCCCATTTTCCAGTCTGGGTGAGAAAGAGCGAAACAAAGTGCAAATACCAGTTTGTAGCAAAAGCTTATGTCTGGTCATCCCCCTTTGTACACCGTGGGAGGCAAACCAGTAAAATATTTACCTTCATCTTTGTCTTAAGAAGAATTATGTACCTTATAAAGAAATGCAACTAGTATGTACTCATAATAATTAAAAATTAAAAAAATATCTAAAAATTTAAAAATGTTTTTAAAAAGAACTATGAATTTGGACTATTCAAAAATTTAAAAATGTTTTTAAAAAGAAGAACTATGAATTTGGACTATATTATATTTGATCCTGGAATAATTGGGTTTCTTAAGTTGAATCATAATTTTGGTTTAAGAGAATTTTATTTTAGAACTTATTGCTTGGAATAGCTCTGCTCCTCTTGTGTCTCTAATATTTTTATCTATTCCATGGTAATGAAAACTGCAGATCAGGGTGTGTTGTATGCCATGCTTGGCTGCAAAGAAGGTTGGAATCAAATTCATAGCTTAGCCAAGGGAAGTACTTTGAACACTGCATATTATGACCTTATATTCAGGGCAACTTTCTGCTCTTCTCCACCTTCATTCTTATACCCACCACCCTACACATCACATATCTCGTATTATAATTTATGTTTTCTCTGGATCTATTTTTTTATGAATTTAAGATCTTATTTATGTTCGAGATTTTATTTATAAAAGAAGACAGTTTTTATGATACTATAATCTATAAAAATAAGATAAATTCATGTCAGGATTTTGCATTTTTTAGTTCATTTATTTGATTTAAAATAAATAAAACATCTCTAAATAATAAAGTCCCTTAGCCCTTATAAGTCTTCTGTTGGATTAACACCTTCCAATCTTGTTCTCTTAATATGTGTTTTCATGACTATAATGTAAGAATTAATACAACCAGATGATTCTTTTAGGAATAGGATCAAACCTATCACAATGTGGGCATTAGTTAAATTCCAGTAATCACCTTGACTTAATCTTTCTGTAATATTCCAACTCCCCAGATCTCTTAGCTAGTTTATATCAGCCTCACTGAAGCCCTGAATAATTTAAATAATGGGAATCCTGGCAGCCGGTGGCTTCATAACTTTAAACATACATTTGCTATTCATGTTAAAAATCTCTTCTTTCTACCAGGTCACAAGCATTACAGATTGCTTACTTTGACTCTATTTGTGATATGTCAACAGCGAGCAAAGAAAAATACCTGCCATATTTGTTATTACTTATCAAATATTTATATATTTACTATGTAGCACCTACTATTCTATGTTTTACAAGTGCTTTCTAATTCAATTCTTATAACAATTGTATGAGGAAGTTTTTATCACTGTCTTCATTTTACATGGGATTTGAGGCATAGAAAGGTTAGTGAGTTGTCCAAGTTATAAAACCAGTAAGTGATAAAAGTCACTACGTTCCAACTCACTCCTAAAATCTATTTCCCTCCACCTCAACACTGCTGTCTCTCTACAGTATAGAACCAGAATGGACAGAAGTAATTAGTACCTCGGGAATTAGCATTTTCATAGATGAGATAGGAAAGGGGAAAGTTTGGTTTTGTATAATCATTGTGGATAATGTTAGGAAGGCTTGCTCTTTACAATGGAACATGTGGAATTCAAAGAGATTTCCCATATGCTCCATACTGACTTTCAATATTTTACACTAGTATGTTCCACTTGTCACAATTAATGAACTAATATTGATAGATTATTATTAACTAAGTCCACACATTATTTTTTTTCTTTTTTTATATTATGTTATTTTTCGGTTGCAGGATCCCATCCAAGATACCTCATTACATTTAGTCATTATGATTATGTCTCTTTAGCCTTCTTTTGCAGTTGACAGTTTCTCAGTAAAAACTGAACCCCATTAGTTATGTTTCATATATTTTAAGGCAGTTATATTATTTTTTGATACTCTGCATTCCATGATGTCATACCCTAATGTCTTCAATGATTTCTTTATGGATCCAGAACTAAAATGTGGAAAATCTTCCCACATTTTATTCTTTACATATGAAAGAAATTTGATAGAGGTATTTTCCATACTTGACAACAACCCTAAAAATGTATATGACTTTCCCAAAAATGTGTTGTGAACTGAAAAAGAACTGATCTAAACTATCAGTAATAAAAATAAATTTTGCTCAACTTTGATAGTAGAATGACTGGAATATCTGTTAACTCTATAAAACATATTGTGACAAATTATTTTCATATGAAGAACAAATCAAAGAATATGAAACCAAAATATGTAAGAAAAAGTTTCACAAAGGTATATCAGGCAGTTAATTAATTTTTTGAAATTATGAAAAAATTGAAATTTTAAAAATTTTGAAATTTTAAAAATTTGAAATTTTGAAAAATTTTGAAATTATCAAATATTTGGTAAGGTCTAGTATTGTGAGGATTTTTTTAAATGTTTAATTTGTTATGTTTTTTTATTCTAAATAAATATTCTTTTTTGTATCTCCAAAAAGATTGTACATAAGTTTTATTCTTTGTGAATAAAGTTCTATTGGTTTTGACAAAGGGACAATGTCATGTGTCCCCTCATTACAGTATCATGCAGAATATTTTCACCTTCCCCCAAAATCTCCCATTCTTCACTTAATCTTATTCCTCACTTTCTCTGAATTGATATGAGCCACTGATCTGTTTAGTACCTCTACAGCTTTTCTTTTTTTTGATAGAATGTCTTATAATTAGAACCATACAACATGTAGTCTTTTCAGACTAGCTTCTTTGACATAGCAATATATATTTAAGGTTCATCCATGTATTTTCATTGCTTGCTACCTATGAAAATGAACATTAATTTTTTTCCTTCAAGCACTATGTTGAATAGAAGTGGAGATAGAGGGCAGCCTTGTCTGGTTCCAGTTTTAAGTGGGAATGGTTTCAATTTTTCCCCGTTCAATATGATATTGGCAGTGGGTTTGTCATAGATGAACTTGATAATTTTAAGGAATGAGCCATCAATGCCTATTTTGACGAGAATTTTTATCATAAAGGTGTGTTGGACTTTGTCAAATGCTTTTTCTGCATCTATCGAAAGAGTCATATGGTCTTTGTTCTTGCTTTTATTTATGTGGCGAATTGCATCTATAGATTTGCGTATGTTAAACCAGCCTTGCATCCCTGAAATAAAGCCCACCTGGTCATGGTGAATTATTTTTTTGATGTGCTGCTGAATTCTATTTGCTAAAATTTTGTTGAGGATTTTTGCATCTATATTCATGAGGGACCATGAATCGACCAATAGGTCGATAGTTTTCTTTTTTTGTTGTCTCCTTTCCTGGCTTTGGTATCAAGGTGATATTGGCTTCATAGAATGAATTAGGAAGGATGCCATCTTTCTCAATACTGTGGAATAATTTCTGTAGTATAGGTGTGAGTTCTTCTTTGAATGTCTGGTAGAACTCTGGAGTGTAGCCATCTGGTCCGGGA
>CAUYSK010115023.1:0-34693 GCA_963575035.1 Avahi laniger
AATTTTTTCTATATATTTTTAGTTGTCCAGATAATTTCTTTCTATTTTTTTTAGTAGAGATGGGGTCTCGCTCTTGCTCAGGCTGGTCTCGAACTCCTGAGCTCAAACAATCCGCCCGCCTCGGCCTCCCAGAGTGCTAGGATTACAGGTGTGAGTCACCGCGCCCGGCCTCCAGTCTTATTCTTGACATCCTACTGGCCCACAGGGACTCCCATGATGGCATGTTCTAGTTATGGAAGCCATGGGTCTCTAGTTGAGAAATGCCATTGCTCTGGGCCTAGAGCTGGGAAGGGTGCCTGGTGTGGGTTCCCCATCTTGAAATCTTGAGCATGATGTCCCATTCCAGGCAATTCTTCCCCTGGCTGCCCAGAAGGCTTCCTAGCCCAATCCCCCCAGGAGACAGGTCTGAGAATGACGACCCTTGAGTTTATTTCTGCTATTGTCAGTATAACCTCTTAGGCCAGTCCAAGATATACATACTGGTTGAGGCATCCTGTTCTTACACTGTCCCAGAAATCTGGGGCAGAGGAGCCTTTTTAATTGCCTGGGAGAACAGTGATAGGTTCCCTCCTCATTCTTAAGATTGGGCTGAGTGGAGGACGCATTCCTGTGAAAGAATGAGAAAGGCTAGAGAGGAGGACAGGCTGGCAAGAGTAGAATGAGTAGGCTAGTCTGGAGTAGAATAAGCAGGCTTGCTTTCACTTGCTCACCCTCCTTGGGTCAGTCAGCAAATAGCAGTCAGCTCCCATTTTCGCTGAGCCCTGAGCAGGTCTTCCCTGTGAGGGCTGACTTGGCAGTGGACTCTGTCTTCCAGAGCTCCTAATGTATTTGGGGACATCAGTCAGATATACAAAGACTTGCCTAGACAGGGCAGAAGAGGTGAGGGCTTTGTGCCCAGAGCAGCTCTGCACACTCTGCAGGACAGTGCTTCGGCCTGGGAGCTCCCAGAAGGCAGTGGTCCGTCAGGCTGACATGCCCTTGGTCTTTAACACCCAGCCCAACCAGGCCTTGGAACTCTCAGAGCCTCTGTCCTGGCCCAGCCTTGAGAAGGCCAGCCTTTGGAGTGGTGTCTAGAAGACAAAGCATTCTTGGGGCCACCTGGGCTCTAGTCCCAGCCCGGGCTGCTCTCTGCTTATAGGGATGTTCAGATGGCACTCTTTCCACCTGCAGATCTGCCCACTAGCCCTGTGGACCTGGTCATCAACTGCCTGGATTGCCCCGAGAACGCCTTCCTGCGGGATCAGCCCTGGTACAAGGCAGCTGTGGCCTGGGCCAACCAGAACCGGGCTCCAGTACTCAGCATAGACCCTCCCGTGCGTGAAGCTGAGCAGGGCATTGATGCCAAATGGTCACTGGCACTGGGCCTGCCTCTGCCGCTGGGGGAGCACGCAGGCCGCATCTATTTGTGCGACATCGGCATTCCCCAGCAGGTCTTCCAGGAGGTGGGCATCAATTACCACTCGCCCTTTGGCTGCAAGTTTGTCATCCCCCTGCACTCTGCCTAGGGGGCCCGGGCAGGCTGGATCCTGCGGTCCCTGCTGCTCCTGACACTGAACCTGACGACGAACGCCTTAAGGATGTGAAGTTTCATGGACCTTGTTCACGTTTTTCTCTTTTGGGTTTGTTTCTTCTGTGAGAGAACAGACTTACTTACCTAAAACTGACCTGTCACCTGCGCTCAGCCAGGGAAGGCTTTCCCACAGGGCGTGCAAGCAGGGCGGCAGCCAAGTGTGCAGTGGCTCCAGGCGTCTCTACCCTCAGCCCCCTGTGCAGCCAGGTGGGCCTTTGTTTACAGACATAGGCAGCTCTCCGACGGTGTTTCAGGTTTACAGCCACTGGGCCTGGGCGAGCAGGCCAGGGGGTGGGCCAGGTCCCGCCTGGGGCCTGTACCTGCTCTGCGTCAGAGGTTGTGGCTTGTGACTCCCTGCTTGACCTGCTGCTGCGCAGCCCTTCCACCAATCATGTAGACCCGGCTGCACGGCGACTGTCCACTAGAGGGCAGACCTGCGTGCTCTTTTCATTTTATGGGCTGTGACAGACTAGGCCTACCCCTAACCCTCGCCCAAGTTGATTTGGGAGCTTTTGACCCTTTCTCCTGAGCTGATCCATGTTTTGCTGGGATTTTTCCAAGGGTCTCTTCCTCCTTTACTCTCCATCATTCAGAGGTAGGGAAGTGGGTGGCGTCAGGATGGTGTTACTGTATTGGGGTTTTATATTGTTCTGTCGTCCTTAGCACAGGTAGTGTGAGGTTATGTTACTGTAGAACCACAGTGCCCATCTTGCCAGCAGTGCCCCCCCCCAGCTGGGGCTGAGCCTTTGCCTAGTCTGGGCCAGACCCCTCAGGGTGCAGCTTTAATGTTCAGTATTGGGGAGGCCCCTGGGGGAGCCTGGTGCTGAGCCAGAAGAGGCTCCCTGGTGCTTCTGTCCTAGGCCACCACTCCCCCATCTCCCTGCCTGCACAGACGTACCCCACTTTTCTGCTCCCTCTGCCGTTACCCTGAAATGGTCCTCTGCAGCTGTCATGCCACAGCAGGGTGCATGTCCCTCCCCTGCCCGGGCTCCACCCCAGTTCTTACAACATCTGGGCTTTGAACCCTTCATGGGTGTCCACTCTAGATGAGTCAGCTTGGGGCCAGCGCCCTGTCTCAAAGATGCCAAATTGAGGCTAGTTCCGGATGAGCTGGCTGGCGGGGCTCAGCTGTAGGATCATACTGCTGCTCACGTGCTAAGGCGCCAAGGCCAGGACCTTCCCAGGCCTAGGCCTCAGAGGCTGCCTGGAACCCTGGCAGGGACCCTTGCAAAGGATTTGTGCTTAAGCCTTTTCCAGGGCTTCAGGCTTCCTTCTGCTGTGCCCACCCACTAGTTGAGGGGGTGGGGAGTGGGGGGCGCACCAGGACTGTGGACAGAGGGTAGGCCCTGGTGCCACAGGTTTCAGGCTGCTTATCACTTTTCTTGTAGAAGCATAGCCAGGAGCAGATGAGGCAGAGCAGAGAGGGCCGGCCCCTCCCTTCCTCCCATCCTCTCTCCAATGTTAAGTCGTCTCCAGCAGCGGGGAGGGGCTGGACTGTGAGCTTCATGCTGTGTCTCCTCCCTGAGTCTCTGCTCACTCTCAGGGCCAAGCAGCTCCCAAGCTGGGGTCCCCTCTTCAGGGACAGGGCCACAACCTGAGGAGCAGTCTAGGTTACAGGCATTTTAGTAGGCAGCCATTAAAACAGGTTCTGGCTGCCTGAGAATGCAGTTTGGCCCCGATTAGGCACAATGGGAAATGAGATGGAAGAACTCTGGCCCAGAAGACTGCTGGTTCCAGTGAGTTGCTGAGGCTCTGGGGGTAATGACCTTGTTGTGGGGCTACTGAGACATTGTGCCCAAGTCTCTCCCCAGCCTTTCTCTCCCCAGGTGGCATTGAGGCCTCTCCTTGCCCGCAGCTTGGGCCTTCCCCAGAGGTAGTAAAAATAAGCATGATTCCTCTATCTGCAGCTCTTTTCAGAGGCATCCTGCCTAGAGTGTCCAGTCCCCAGGGGGCCCCAATCAGATAGCAAGCCTATCTCATGCAGCTCTTGGGGAACCAAAACCAGCACTAAAATAAAGCTGAATGACTGGGTCCTGTGCTCTGTGGTGAATGGTTCTGCCTGATGAGGTCCTGCCTCCCCCAGCTGTAGGAACCTGCCCCAGTCATCACATGCCCTCACAGTCGGCCATAGCTGTTGGTTATGGACAGTCCCAGCCAGTGAGAGGGCTGGCAGGGCAGGGAAAACCAGACCCTGCCCGGCTAGCTGCAGTGAGCTGTTTCCCTTAGGTTCCTTGGGGCTGGGAAGTACAGGAGCCAGCAGGGTGGGGGCACAGGGTGAGGCCCAAGTGTCATCTAGGACTGCTCAACGGCCTGCCACCTCAGCCCCACCTTGGGGATGGACTGCTCTTCTCCTAGGCCAAGAGATGTCCCCACTTCTGGTCTTTCCACTGGCTAGCTCTTCTGTGCCTGGCCTGGTTCACACTTAGCTCTCCACAAGCTGAACTGCTAAGAAAGACTTTATTAATGAGGTCAGGGAAGGGAGAAGGCAGGGAGCCTGGAGACGGACACACTGGTACCAGGGGTTACAAACAGTAAGAAACACTTTATTATAACTTTACAACATATAAATAGCTTGGGTCAAATCTGTGCTTTCTGGCAGCTGGGCACCAAGTCTCCTCCCCTGCAGGCTCCTGCCTTCCTTCACATTGCACTGTTCGTCGGGTGGCTCTGGCCCTGGGGCCGGTGGTAGAGGCTGGAGAAAAGGGGCTGGACAGCCCAGTCCCGCTCTCCATCTCCTTGCAGGGTGGCCTGCACCTGTCATCTGCTTGGGTTGCGGCTGCTGTGGAAGGACCGCTCCTCAGGGGTCAAGCCAGCAAAGAAGGGGTGCAGCAGGGCCTCGGCCAGTGTGATGCGCTGGGCAGGGTCAAATTCTAACATCTTCCTCATCAGGTCAAACAGCTGCACGTGCTCCAGAGTGTCCTGGAGCATGTAACTCTGCTCAGGGACACAAGGTGCCTCAGTGTGATGGCAGGGTCGTGGGGAAGCCACAGCAGGTCCCTTTGCCTCTGGGACGCCTTGCTGGACTGGGTCGAGGAGGCAGTGATGCCTCCTTGGAGGACTCTACTTCCGCCCTCCTGGACAGACAACGAGCAGCTCCTTTCCTTTCATGCCCGTGTTTAACATTTTGCTCGAACTTGTCAGGCTACTAGGTGTCTTGCTGGGTTGGTGCCTCTGCCCCACATGCAAAGTCCTGACAGGTGGGCAGAGATCACCTCTGCGAAATTCACTTGTCTGAGCACCAAATGCAGTTGACAGAGGCTTCCTGGCCATGGCTACGTCTTCCCTCCCCCTCACCTCAGTCCTGCCTAGTTCTTCCCAAAATTGAGAAGAGGTGGGGCAGGAAGCAGCAGGGTCTCTGACATCTGGGTCTTCTGGTGTTCCCCAATTACATTCATAGCCACCCCGTGGGGAAGGGGTAAGGCTAAGGGCCCCTCGGGGGCAGTTTGCAAGAAGCCCAACTGCCAGCACCCAGTCTTGGGTGCTGCCTCCCACAGAGCTGGAACGAGGAGGCAGCCTTTAGCTGCCTGGCCTGTCTCTCTGCTGTGTGTCTGCCCAGAGCCTGGGGTCTCCATGGCATGAGTTGAGCTGGGGGAAGCCAGAAACTGACCTTCAGAGGTTTGCAGTTCTCCTTCACATACCGGCCGTCGGAGCTGTTCTCATCCCAAACCAGGCCCCCTTTGTAGAAATATTTCTGCTTCCTGAAAATGTGGGGTGGGGGAGTAGGGGTCAGGCTGTGCGAGTGGTAGGGGGACAAGCCTCTGGTGAGAGGTGGGAGGAGCAGCTCCAGCCAGACTCAAGACTGGCAGTCTAGGGAATGGCAGAAACGCCGGGGCGTACAGGGAAGGCTGTCGGGAGCCATGAATGTCTGGCAGAGACTTTCTATTCTATATCCAGTACCCTGTTAACACCCAGCTGACAAGGGAAACGGTGTGATAACGTCAGCCCTGAAGGAGCTACCAGGGTCCTTACCTGGTGCGGTGGATCATGTGTGATGGGATGGGCCCTAGGATCTTCTCCATCATCACCAAGTGCTCTCGGTTTTCATGGGTCTGTGGAAGATCAGGGACAGAGCAAGTAAGGACAATCCCAGCCTCACCCCCTTCAGGGAGAATACAGAATGAGAGAGAGGGGCAAATGCCCTTGCTGCCCCAGGAGATGCAAACTACCAATGGAACAGTCCCAGCCTCGCCAACCTAGTGGCAGCTCGCCAGCCGGTTCTCAGGAACAGGCTCACACTCCCCAGCCCTTCAGGCAGACCTGGCCATGACTGCCCACCTCTCTCTGGTTAGCTCCACTCCCCCCAGGACATGTTCCAGCCGTCCCCATGCCCTCCCTCCTGCCCTTCATCCTTGATGGCAGCTATACAGACCTCTGCCTTCTTCCCCTGAGCCTCTACAACCCTTGAGTCTGAATCTTACAACCTGACAAGTGACAAGGTGGAAGACACCTGTCTCTTTGGCCACATAGGGCTTCCTACCCCAGAGTGGCAATGCTCAGGCAGGGAAGCAGCGTGGGGCACTGTACCTGGAAGAGTGTGAAGCCCCGGTAGTACTCGAAGAGAATGCAGCCAATACTCCAAACGTCACAGGGCTGTGACCAGCCCAGCTCTGAAAGCCAAGACAGGGAAAGGCTGTGAGATCCAGTTCTGTGCTCCTCGCCTGGAGATCACAGGGCAGCAGCCACACTGGCTGGCAGGAGTCTTGCCCCAGCACGAGGCCCTCTCTCAGTAAGGCTGACTGACAAGGCCAAGTCAGCAACCTCAGTGTCTCATGACACCTGGCCCCTTCGTCTGAGATGTTCTGACTGCCCTGGGTAGCAGACTGACCAGCACGCTGCTTCTGTTCACACCTCCCAACAACTGTCCAGTATAACAAGGTCAGGGGCTATCAGAAACTCACCAAGGATCACCTCAGGTGGGCGATAGTGACGAGTGGCCACAATGGTCGTGTGATGTTCATGGTCAAAAGTGGCACTACCAAAGTCAGCCACTCGGATGCTGGTGTTCTTCACTGACTTCTCCTCACAACTCTGAAGGGCAAGGCAGGTAAGCAAGGTCAGGAGTCTGTCCCAGCAGGTAACACACCCCAGGAGCAGGGCCTCACCCTCACCCGCATCAGTACCTTGTGCTCATTGTAGAGGGTTTCAAACTCGGAATTCACAAATAGGATGTTCTCTGGCTTTAAGTCTGTGTGGGTCAGCTGGTTCTCATGCAGAACTAAGGGGGCAGGGAAGGAGGGAAGGAGGCACTGAGAACGTGCGCTTACTCACCAGCTCCTGCCAGCTCTAGGCCACACGCCCCCCAAAGCCAGCAACACCCCCCAACCTAAGGAGGCAGCCGGGCCTCACACTGCCTTTCTCCTGGCTTCCATTCCTGAGGCCTTGGAGGGGGAAGACCTTTTCTATTCAAAAAACCTCCCTCTACCTCCTCTACAGAGACCAGGCCTCCTCACCTGTCTCTCACCAAAGCTACAGCAACAGCCTTGGGGTGGTTCCTTCTCCCCAACACGAGTTACAGAACACAAGACCCATTGCAAAATGAAAATGCAGGTCCCCTTGCTTAAAACATTTTAAGAATGTTAAGGTGGTGGCAACAGCACAAAATCAAGCACAGGTCCCATGTGACTTACAAGTCACACACCCAGGAAGCCAGACCTGCCTCTCCTTGTCACCAGCCCTGAGCAGCCCATCCTCCCGACAGTGGCTTCCTGCTACTTGTCACTTTCAGGGTCAAGGCTCCCATCTGGCATTCAGGAGCCTCACAATGGTGTGGCCCACCACTTCCCAGTGGGAGCCCTCCCTCCAGTTGAGTGAGTCTCAGCACATGCCAGGCTCTAGGCCTTCAGGGAACTGTTCTTGCTTGGAATGCCTGTCCCTGCTCCATCTGTCCAGATCCTGCACATTCTGGCTCTAGGTCTATTGATCTCTCCAAGGAGCCTTTCTGTACTGCTCCAGCCGTCACAAACCCTACAGCGCTGAGCACTGGCACCACCAGGTATTCAAGGCTGGTAGGTAGATGAGGAGTGATGGTTAGACAGAGGGTCTCCATGTAGTGGGATCTGTCAGGTCAGGCTTCTACCTTTTTATGCTATGCATGAAGCGCGGAGGCAGGGTTGGTAGCTGGGCCAATTCTACAGCAGCTCTTTCCTTTTTTCTTCCTGAGTACCTGGGGCAAAGGCTAGCCTAGGAAGTCCCTGGATGGCATTCTAGCCCTCCCATCCTCACACTGAGATTCCCACCTGAAGACAGAAGGCCTTTCAGCCAAAGGGGCTCTGGTATCTCTTAGGCCCAGCAGAACGGTTAGCAATGTGCTAGAGTGAATGGAGAGCAAGATCACCAGATGGCTGGGATGCAGGCTGTGGCCCCCCCCACCATGCTCCGTGTGAGGGTGGACACTTACACCTAAGGGCATGGCAGAGCTGGTAGGCCATGTGCCGCACATGTGGTAGTGGGTAAGGCTGGAAATTATTCTCCTTCAGGAACTCAAAGGTGTTCTTGCCCAGAAGCTCAAAGGCGATGCACATGTGACCATGGAAGTTGAACCAGTCCGACATCAAGACACACAGGCTGAGGGAGAAGGATGGGTGGGGCTCAGGCTCTGTGCTGGGGGCCTCTCTCACCCCCCTCTCAGGTGAAGCCAGTCCCCTTTCTCTCCTAGGCCACTGGGTCATAACACCAGGACACAGATACACATGAAGAAAGAGAATCAGAGCAAGAACACATCTCCCCACCAGCCATCACCCAGATGAGCTCTAGGCAAGGAATGTACTTCCTGCATGGAGGTGGGGTGGGATGGGGGACAGGGTTCTGGTCCGAGTTCTCCAAGCCCCCCTCCCTTATTCAGGACAGAGGGAGAAGCCCTGCCTCAGAGCTGAGGAAGAGATGGAATAGTGTTGCTTTCTTCAACTCACACATTCTCTACTGAGCTTCATGAGGGTGTTGGATTCACCCATGTGCCCGTGCTCAGCACAGTGTTTGGGGGGGAAGTGCTCAGTGTGTTTGCCAAAGAAAGGACCTTCTCTGGATGTCTCCTATGTGAGAGCCCTGAACAGCCTCATGTGCCCACCACAACCCCGTGAGGTCCCCAATTCACAAATGCAGGGCTGGAGGCCTGGCTCAGAACACAGCGCCAGTTGGCGTAGAGCCTGGACTCAAGTCCAAAGGCTCCTTCCAGCAAGACTTGCTTGCCAGTCTCCTCTGAGTGTGGAGAGAAGGCATAGTGCAAGCAGGTGATAGGACACTGCTAAGCCACTGGGGGGGCCAAGCAGTTGGGGCTGAAGTAGACTCTGTCTCCTCTAAAGGCTTCCCTCCCACTCCTTGCAGACACTCACAATTTGTTCTCTTTGTCCTTCTCCTTGATTTTTTTGAGAACATTGATTTCTAGTCGGGCAGCCTCCCGATACTTGCCCACGTTGCGGATGATCTTCAGGGCAACCTGAGACTTCCCTCTGGTACCCAGGAAGGAAGCAGAGGTTCTCATCAGCAGCTGCCCAGCCCTTCTCCCACCCTCCTCCCCAACCCAGCAACTCCCAACATACACTGCTCTGGGAACGGCCTGCACTGGAGAGAGGAGACACTTTCTGCCCATCCGGCCCCATGGAACACCAGACCCCTTTCCACCCAACAGCCAGCTCCCTGGCATCTGTGACTTAATGCTCTCAGCCTCCGTGCCAGCCTCAGGCTTCTGTGTTCTCAGCCACTGCCAGCTCCCAGAGGAGAGTGTGGGCAGAGCAGAGGCTAATTTTGCTGGCTGGCGCCAGCCCAGGACATTACACAGTAACCTAACCTTTAGGCCAGTCAGCCCTGACCCCGGCCATGCCGCTCCACCCAGAATCCTCCCGCAGCACCCCTTGACCTTCCCAAGCATGTCATCTTCAAGTCTGAGCAAACAGTCCCCTTGGGGCGGGGGTTCCAGGATGGAGGGATGGTCTGGCAAGAGGTAAGGGTGCCAGCAATGGGGTCCTCTCACTGTGAGGCCCAGGGCCAATTTCTTTACTATGCCCCTCTCCAGGCCCACCTACTTGCCACAGCATTTATCAGTGACCACAGAGTGCCAGGAACCCTAAGTGTCCAACGAGGATTTTAACAGTCCCTGCTCTGTGATTCACACCCTGAACCCCATCCCAGTAGGCTATCTGCAGGGTGTGAGCAGAGAAAGGAAACCTGCTGCTGAGGCTCAGCTGCCAGGCTGTCAGGAAGGGACAGCTAGAATTCAGATGCTCAGTGGGGAACTACAGTGTTGACAGCCCTGGCCCACAAGGATATGTCCTCTAAGACCTCAGGGAGGCTGGCCTTGGTGCCCAAGGAAAGGCCCACAGGTCGCAGAGTAAAGGCATCTTCTAGTTCTCTGTAACCCATTTCCCCAGATTCTCAGAGCAGGAAAGGAGCTCAGAGGAAAAGCTACATACTCCAGCCTCCTCCTAGAACAGGATCTCTCAGTGGCATTCCAATCCTCAACACAGGGAGCTCACCACTTCCAAAGGCCACCCCTGCCAGGACTGTATGGCTCTGAGAGTAAGGCCCTTCCTTTTAGTGAGCTGAATTCTGCCTCTGCATAACCAGCCCCACTGGCCCCGACTCTGTTTGAGTCCCCTGAAAGTTCCCTGGACCTTGTGCCTGCCCCTTAGTGACTTCAGAGGCTCATCTTCCCTCTAGCTACTTAAGAGTGGCAAACCCCAGATAGTCCATTTCTGCCCTCATGCATTACAGCTCTCGGATCTGCCATATCCCCATCTGGACACAGTATAGTCTGTACGTTGTCCCTCTACGCATTGGTCACAGCCCTAACCTCTTGTGCCACACTGGGTCCGAGGGGTGTTTAAATGGGAACTGGGAGCAAAGGGAAGCTTCCTCTCAGTCACTGCTGCCGCCTTATCTTGTGGCCACAGGGATGGCTGGACTCCCGGGTGTGACTGTCCTTTCTGACCACTCTGCTTAATGTGGGAGCACTACAGTACAGTGGTACCCAGCTCCGCCATCGACAGTGGATTGAGGCAAACCCTGAGCAGATTTATTCATCTCTAAAATCGAGAGGGCCACATATGGGTGGCACCTGACTCAAAATGAGGACACTAGCACTTTGTAGCTAAAGTGCCAAAGCAGTCAGAGGGCCATTAAGGCAGGGAGGCAGTTGGCTCCCAGGAGGTAGTCTCCCCAACCCAGAGCTAGAGGAGGAAGCAAGGGTTGTAGTCTTGAGGAAGGGGACGGAGACAAAGTGTTACACTGTTAGGCCCGGGAGGGAGCAGCACAACACGCAGGCACATACCCACCCTTCCGAAGCACGCTCGGCAGGGCCCACGTGCCACCCCTAGCCACGCTGGGGAAGCAGTGGCCTGCTTGGTGAGAAAGCCCAGGGTCTTGTTTCTCTCAACTGGGACCTGCACAGCCTTTCATGAACCTCGGGGGGTGAGGGCTCATGCTTGGGCTGGGCTTAGCGGCACTCCCAACCCCTTGCCAAGCCAAGAACCTAAAAAACATCACAGGAAGCAAGTCCAAGCACAGAGGAGCCAGGGCCTCGGCCCTGTTCTGATAACCACCATCACAGCCTTGGAGAAGTGGAAAAACTGGGGCAGAACCATTCACTGACCAGCAGTTCTTGGGTAGGGATGCCAGATGCTTGCAGAACCCCAAGATTTTCTCCCTTATTTTGGGGGATCAGCAAAACTCTTATGTGTACAGGTCAGACCCCTACTTTGGTGTTACCCTTCAAAATGAAGAAAGTTAAGCTCTGACAGCCATGGCCCTCGAGAACCGCAGGCTACCCATCCCAGGAAGAGCACATCCAGAGCCAGCTGTACTGCCCAGCCCCTCACCTGGCATGGTCCAAGCACTCTACCACCTTGCCAAAGGTGCCTTCACCCAGGTTCCCCACGATCTCATCTAGGAGAGAAAAGAAGTTGGACATAAGAGTCTGGAGTGCAGGGGGGCGGCAGCTCCTGCAAGTTCACAGCATTCAAATTCTCAAAAAAGGTTTCTCTCTCACTGCTACACTCTTAAAAACAGAAGTTGCTAGCGTCTGCGTCACTCAGGCAATTACTGGTGGCCCCACTAAGGCGCCACGCGCACTAGAGGCCCCTCCAGGCAGGAGAGGTCTTGTCTAACAAGGGGGGTAGAAAGTAGAGAGGTAAAGTTTTACGAAAGGTGGCTGTACATCGCTCTTGGAGCCAATCGCCGATCCGGCACACCAGGTGGCCCTCCTTGTCATCTTCCACACTTCGGCTGCTGCGCTTACTGCTCTGTTGGCTTCTCTGCATGCACCGCCCCCCGAAACGCCATCCGACCAATCGCATGGTAGGCGGTTCCGATTGACAGATTGAGGTGTCAGTCAAAGGCAGAGGTGGAGACGGTGAGGAGCCGGTGGGTTGGTTGGTTGGTTGGTTGGATTTTCCAGATCCCAGCATTTCATAAGGCACACAGCATATATAACGATAGGGATATTGCAAGGGACACGTCAAGACACAAACTGACTTCAAAAACAGAAAAGTAAAAACAGCTACAGGTACGTAAAGAAAACTCGGACATTATCTATAAGAGGAGCGCCGCAAACGCTCAGAAAGACGACCAGCCTCGGCTGCTGAGGGGCCAAGTGGTGAAAGCCACAGCCCTGACTCTCTCCTCCTCCAAGTCTCCCCCTCCCGAGCCCCCCCGTGGTGGCTTCGGCCAGAGCTGAAGATGCAGTGAGAACGGCGCAAGAAGGCAGCTGGCCCAGCCCGGGTCCGACCATCCAGACTGGTCAGAGAGCCACGCTGGCTGCAGCTGCAAAACGCCCAGCCTGTGCTTGCCTGCCTCTGTTCACCCACGCAGCCTTGCACATGCCTGACAGCTGCCACTCACAGCCAAGCTGCTACCTGCCCCCAAAAGGCAATCTTGGCCAGACTTAACCATCACTACCAGAAACAGCCTTCCGTCAGCAGCCCTCCTGCCACCAGCCTCCAGCAGGAAAGGAGCCTGGGATCCTCTGGGCTGGTTGACCGCCAGGCTTTCTACCACAATGGCCCACATAGGCCTCATGCCAGCTCCTGCCCTGGCCTTGGCGCCTGTGCTGTTCACAATCCAGGCCCATCCCGAGCCTCACGATAGAGGGCACCAAAAAGAGAAGCAGAGCCAGATTTGCAGTGCCATCCTGTGGCAGTGCATGGCAGTATGCAGAGGCCACCAGGCCATGCTGGACAGGCCCATACAGAGTCAACCCTCAACCCATGGCCGCTCAAAGAAGTCGCAGAAGACAGCTGGGGAGAGAAGATGCCTGGGGCCTCAGGGCTGGCAGGAGGGAAGCAGGGAGGCAGGAAGGAGGGATGAGGGGAGAAGAGAAGACCGCACATAACCTCAGAAATACACGCTGGATTGCCTTCCCCAGGGGTCTGAGTACAGCCGGGGCTCCTGGTCTCAACAGAGACCTGCGCAACCCTCCATGCTAGAAACACTGGCCAGGCCCCGCCCTTGGCAGGTGTCCTGCAAGTGGACAAGGCAGGAGAAGCCTGGGGCTATGGGCCTTTCTGTCATTGCTGGCATTTTTTCACATGCCCTCTTCTCCATGACTGTCCCTCATGTAGAGAGGCTGAGTTAGAGAGGGACTGGCTGGGGGTCAGAAGGGAAGCTCCCCAGTCTGAGATGACAGGTAAATCCTCCCTTCCTGTGGGGCACACCAGTGGGGCTCGACAGCTTCCAGGCCTTTGTGGAGGGTGTGGAGATGAGCCGGCAGAGATGGGTGCTGTCCACACCAGTCAGAACATTCAGCTACACACGGGAGAAGTTTCTGGGTGGGAAGGACCAGGCATTTAGCTGCAGACCGCATACCGGCAATACTACTAGGATCCCTAAGAAGTGACCCCGGCCACTTGCACCATGTGGCCTGTGTCTGATGCAGTGTGTAGACACAGACAGGCCAGGGCGCAGCCAGCGACGGAGCCAGAGCCTCTACAGCTGCTACTGGCACGGGGCCAGAAGACAGAGGGGCCGGAACCCCCTGCTGAGCCCTATAACTAGACCAGACAACACATACACACACACATGCACACACACCGGCGCGTGTGCGCAAGGCTGGCAGTACTCACCCAGACCAGCCAGCCTGAGAGAAGGCAGAAAGAGATGAGGCCTTTAAGCCCCAGCCAGCACACTCTGGCCACCACTCACCGAGGAGGCGCTGCTACAAGACCTGGTGCGGCGTTTGTGGCAGTGGTGGGTATGCTTGCGGGTCCGGTACGGCCCCCTCTCTCGTGACCGCCGACGATGACGAGAACGTGAAGATCCATAGCAGTCCTCTCCAAACGAGGGGCTCCGTTCTTCACACCGGTATACATCACTGTCACGGCGCTCACGGTATCTCCTCTGGTAGGGCAGGCGGTCATGGCTGCCAAAAGGGGGATGGGGACACTGGTCAGCTGGGTCCCTGCTAGAGGGCTCACAGAGAGTGCCTGATGGGCCCAAGCATTCAGACCGGTGGCAAGTGGGCAGGAGAGGTGCAAAGTACGAGGCCTGCTCTCCGGAGACGTGACTCACGATGGCATCCCTCCAGTGCCACAGCAGGAAGGGTGCAGGGGGACATAAGCATGGGGCCTGCTGCGACTATAACTTTGGCCTGGGGGCTGAGATAGGACCCAAGAAGCAACCTTTCCAGGGCTGAGATTATGCTCCTAATCCTCACTGAGGAAGGCTCAGAAGGCCAGCAGGGGAGATGCTGGCCTAGAAAATGGGGGCATATGTAGGGAGAAGAAAGAACACTCCAGGACAGAGAAAGAAGGGGCAGCAAGGACGGTAGCTACTGCTGAGGCTAGGGCATGCAGGTGAGATTAGGGGAGGAGCTCAAGGGGACAAGGCAGGGATCCAAAGGCAGCTAGGCAGGGGTGGAATCATCTCAAGGAGTCTGGGGCTGCCACAGCTTCCGGACAATCTCGCTAGCCCAGCTGAGGGAAGGAGCCCTTCCTTCCTACCTAGTTCCCTCTCACCTTCTGGACCGAGATCTCCGGGGGGGAGGCTCCCTTCGGGACGGGTATCGTAGTCTCCCTTCATGTTCCCGACTGTAAGATCTCCTCCTTTTCCATCGGTAGCTCAGGTACGGGTCTGGCTCAGGGGAGCGGTATCGCTTACAGTGATGCATCTAGGCCACAAGAAATGGAAAGCCCTGCTAAGTACACAGCCAGCCACCTCCAGCCACAGGGTTGCGTGGGACAGCCCAGTTGCTCCTGAAGAAGAGGCCCATTGTTCTGTTTGGGGCAGCCCCTCCCAGGGGTTTATGAAGTGAAGAACTCTGAGGTCACACTGGTCAAACAGCAGACAATGGGTAATACCCTTCTCTGCCAGTGAACAAACAAAGAGCTGCCTCCTAGGAAAGCACCACTGGCCTACTGGCCTGAGCACTCAGGGAAGCAGGTGAGCCAGGGCCCAGGTGCTGAGGCAGGGACACAGGGTGGAGATGGTGAGCCCTGTCACAAGGAGACTAAAGACAGGGAGAAAGGGGAGACTCCTGTGCTCGATTCCCTCCTGCCTGGGAGGGCAGGGGCCAGTCAAAGGGCTGCTGGCTGAGCCGACACATGGGAGCGAGGGGTTAGAGCCCTCAAGTTTGAGAAGCTGAAAGATGCCCAGCTGAGGCCCTGAAGTGGACTCCACTCAAGGGAGTAAGGACCACAGTCAGCTTGAGGAGCCACAGCAGAAATGAGAACGCCAGCCCTTGGAGAAAGAGGCATGCAGGGCCTCACAGACATTTGCTAGCCCACCCAAGGGTCTACCCAAGTAGACATGGGCCCAGGGGCCCTGCTGGTTCACCCTTGGTCTCAGCACCAGTGAGGACTCCAGGATCCTCAGAGTACCCAAGTTTCTTGCCCAAGGCCCACTGAGCACCCTGCGGTGCCACACCTTTATCCAACAGTACCATGCTGTCCCCTCTTCTAGCTCCCCTGCTCCAGTACCCTCTCACAGGTCTCTCTCAGAACTAGCCTGGCAGGCCAAAGAGCCCTACTTCACTGTCCCCGTTCAGTGGGGACTTAGAGCCACCACAGGAAATTGCCATGCTGATCTGCCACTAGCTGAGAAAGCTAGCTATGTGAAGACAGCTCCCTGCTCCACCTATATCCAAACTTCTGACACTGCCTCCACAGGAAGGCTGGGCCAGAGACCACACCAGCCTTCTTCCCAACCCTTCACTTGGCCATAGCCAGCCTCCAGTCATGGTCAGTTCTGGGCTTGCCTGACCAAACACATTTTGGACAAACCCCATCAAGGCTCCCTCATCTCGTCAGCAGGGACTGTCAGAAGAAGTCCAGCGTGGAATGGCTCCCCATGGATGAGCAGTACAGAGAGGCATATCTGACCAAACCCCTGGGCACTTCTCCATGATCCTGAGAAAGTCACTGCCCTCAATCTCCTCACTACCAGATGTCTTACCCTGTCGACCTGTGAAGTCCTTGGAAATAAACACTATGTAAAAGCACCAACACCTTCCCAAGAGCTTAGATTTGTTGCTTTGATAATCAGCTGACTAATGTTTCACTGTTTTCCTGTAATTACCCAGGGTCAGGTGCCCAAGCTATGGGCTAAAAGCCACATCTCACTAATTGACCCAGAAGATGCTCCATGGGCCAGGGCGCACACCCTCCCACAAGGCAAGCATGGTCCTGCCCATCCTTACTAGACAGACAAAACACTAGAGCTGGAGGACATGGTCTGTCCCACACCAGGCCAAAGACTCCCTCCTGGGACCCAGAAGATTCTTATGTCCATACATGTTCACATGAGTGGAAAGAGCATAGCTTCAGAATCAGACAGATGTCAATCCGAATTGTGGCAATGCCACTTCTAGCTGTGTGCCTTTGGGAAAGTTATTAAACTATTCTGACTTTCAGTTTCCTCTTGCAACAAGGGAATGGTAATGTCTTACAAGGTTCTGCGAGGATTAAATATGTCTCTCCTCTAAGTCAAATGCCCGGCACAGGTTTGTGCCCAGAGGTACTAAAGGCAGCTTTCCATTAAAAAGGTCCAGGTAACACCTCAGGGCTGTATTAAATGCCTTAAAGACATTTTATAAGTCCCTTCCAAGAGACCTGGGAGAAGAAGGCTCTGGCAGAAAATCCTAACCTAAATCCCAGTGCTGCCACTTACTGACCTCATGACTTAGACAAGTCACGCTAGGCCCTGGTTACCAAGTCTGGAAAATGAAGATAATTTCTCCCAGTCTGGCAAAGGAGCTGACAAGTATGAGAGCTATAAAGTACCACACAGGAGGCAATATTAGAGATCATTCCTCCTTTTTAACACATTCTAGGCAGGTAAAATATTGGAAAGACGACCAGATGTCATCCTCCCAGCCAAAGCTCTAGAGGCCATTTCTCGTCAACAGTCTCTGATTCTCTGAAATCTCAACAAACAGCTTGTTTAAAGAAGCTAAGGGCCACAATTATGCTTTGGGAGGCTCTGCTCTGCACAATGAAGAAAAAGGCAATGTGAAAGAAACCAAGGCAAGGGTGCCAACTTTTCTTTGAGCACAGGCCTTGTCGGCTTCTCATTTGCTGTTCCTGGCCAGAGAACTGGGCTGACAAGAAGAGCAGCCAGCCAGGGCAGCGGCTGCCCTCCTGGATTCCAGCCACCCCAGCGCCCCATGGTTATTTTTGGCTGGCAGTGCCCCACCACTGCAACCTCAAACCTGCCACCTCGCAAAGCGCCACCACCAACGGTGAAACGCTCCTCCTTTTCAAGGGCATGGAGGAGGGAAGCTGGAAGGCTGCCAACTCCGCCTAGATGGGGGCCTGGCTCAGGCAATTCCCACTCAAGCTCCACACCAGCGAATCCACTCCCGGAACTAAAGCACAGAGACTCCGGGGCCGAACCAAGGAGCAGCCTGGGCATCTGTACTGTCAGTTTGGCCTGACCCATACCCCGGGGCTGGAGAGGCTCCATCATCAAAACGAAATACGCAGGGAGCCTGCGGCCCTCGCTCGCGTCCTTTCCTGCTCTCCCGAGTCCCAGGGATTTCAGAGTCCAATCCCCCATATCCGCCATCAGTGGCACCAAGGGGAGACCCAGGGGCAGACCCCGGGGCAAGGGGAAGGCCAGCCTGGTTCAGAATCAAACTCCAGGTCGCGCGGCGAAGAGGAGTCGGCAGACCAAGCCTCGAGCCGAGGACAGAGAGAAGTCTGAAGGCCCTTTCTGATTATTCCACTTCGGACCCCGACCCCATTCCGCGAGTAGACGCAGGGCCGAAACTGGACCCTCGAAGGGGCCTCGGAGGCCGCCCAGGCTTCGTCTTCAACACCGCGGGGCCAACAGGTCGGGGTCTGTAGTGACCGCCCTCAGAGCGAGAAGCGGCGGGTCAGGGGTGAGAGGTCGGGGCCGCGGCCTGAGGTGTGCCGAAGAGGAGAAAGAAAGGGAACAGGCTAAGACCGAACCGGGAGCCTGGGCACGGCACCAGCGCGGAAGCCCCGCCAACTCACTCCCAGCCGCCGGCACCGCTGCCGCGGGCCCCGGCCCGCACTCACCGTCTCCCAGGATCCGGCGGCTGCTAGGCCCCACTCTCCGCTCCGAGAGCCTCTTCCGCTTCCGGCTCCGGCCTCCGCCCGTGGCGGCCCCGCCCCCTCGCGTGACGCAGCCGTAGCCAGCCCCGGCTCGACCCGGCTCGGAGGCCTGACCGCTCTAGCCCGCGACTCGAAGGCTCTGGAGCAACCGCCTTCTCCGCTCCGGTCGGTGCCGCAGCTGTGTAGACTAGTTCCGGGAAGGCCGAAGGAACGTCTCCGGCCTGGCCAGCCGCCTGCCGTGTCGCGACGCACGTAGGCTCCCGGACCCGGCAGGTGCCTGTTCCTGGCCAACGGGGCGCTCGGAGCCGAAAAGTGGAGCCTCCACCCGGCCGCGGGGCTCGGCCCGCTCTGCCGCCCCGACCCCGCCATGTCCGCCAACTCCTTCCTGCGCGCGGAGAGGATGGGCATTGTTCCCGGGGGCCCCGAGGGCGCTAGAGACCTTGGAGGTCCGTGCGCCGCGGCTCGGGAAGGCGGGCGTGACTCCGCTTGCGTGAAAGAAGCAAACTGCACGTTATTCGCTCGGTGTGTGCGGGTTTTTTGAAAGCCGTGGCGACACGCCCCAGCTCGCCTGTGCACGCAGGGCAGTTTCTGGAAGAACACCCGAGAGCCACGTCAGTGGAGTCTCTTGGAGGGGCCGAGGTCTGGGGGAAGAGGAGATCCCCCTATCCTTGAGCACCCTTGGTGCGACTTACTGCCGGCCAGCATAGTTTCTCAATTAAGAAACCCCTGCCGAACAAAAGCCCCACGCCCTGCTGCGGTCAGGCCCCGCTGGCCTCTTCGAGTCACCTCACGACCCTCTTTTGCAGAGGCCTCGAGCGTGGGGCCACCAAAACTCCTTCCACCTTTTGTCCCGCGCTTGGGGCGGATTGTGAGGCTCCACTTTCCAAAGGAGAAAACCGAGGTCGGGGCTCTTTGCGAGACCTTACTTTGTGAGCGTCCCCGCCCCCGGCTACTGGGCACGCCACAGCGAAGCGGGCGGGCGCGGCCCCTAATTGCCCCTACGCCATGCGAGGGTTCGAAACTCGCAGCGTGGGCGGAGTTTCCACCCAGGCACCGCCCCCTCTTGGGCACGGCTCCGCGCGATGGCGGGGTTTCCCCAGACCGCAGGGCGGCCTCTGCGCCCGGGGCACGCCCTGACGCGAGACGCCGTCCCCACGCTCGGGCAGGCGCTGCCCTTTCTAGGGCTGTGGCTGTGCCTCTAGTTTTTTGCCTCTGGCTCCCCCGAAAATAGGATCTGACGGCGTGGCTTCAGGTGGTGCTTAATACCCCCAAAACCTCGACCCGAAGTAAACAACAGAAGCTAATTAAAAACTAGGTCCTTGCTAGCTATGCAGCCTTAAGACCGACTGGCCCCTGGTCCCCTGACAGAAATTCAGGAGCCCTTTCAGTGTGCGATGGGTGACCCAGAAGTCCGCTGTCCCTGCGCCTCGATCCCGCCCCCTAAGGTCCAGCTTCGAGAGTTCAAAATTCTGAAAAATCCCTAGCATCCTGAGATGCCATTCCCGCCAGGTCCCCATGGCCGTGGCCATACCACCCAGGTTCCATCTTTTTTTTTTTTAATTTTTTTTGAGACGAAGTCTCGCTTTGTTGCCCTGGCTAGAGTGAGTGCCATGATGAGTGCCATGACGTCAGCCTAGCTCACAGCAACCTCAGACTCCTGGGCTCAAGGGATCCTCCTGCCTCAGCCTCCCCAGTAGCTGGGACTACAGGCATGCGCCACCATGCCCGGCTAATTTTTTCTATGTATTTTTAGCTGTCCAATTAATTTCTTTCTATTTTGGTAGAGATGGGGTCTCACTCTTGCTCAGGCTGGTCTCGAACTCCTGACCTTGAGCGATCCACCTGCCTCGGCCTCCCAGAGGGCTAGGATTACAAGCGTGAGCCACTGCGCCGGCCCAGGTTCCATCTTGGAAACTTCATCTGCACAGATAAGGTGGGAGGATTCAGTGGTGTCTCCTCCTCCCACCACTTAGTGTTGCCAGCAGTTTCCATGGCTCCGGGGCGGAAATCCTCAGAGAAGGTCCCATACCCAGCCCTGCCCTGAGCCCCAGGCTCTGTTGAGGTAAGTTAAGCCGTCTTCCCACCAGGCCTCCCACCATGGAGAAACCAGGAATCCTTGCCTCCCAGTAATGCGGCAACTCTCTCTTTTTTTGAAATGGAATAGGAGCCATCTCCCAGCACTCTCCCTCTCCATAATTTGCAGCCTGGAGGCCATCCTGCCTGAGACTCTACCGTTAGAGAGTCACTCTTTGTCTCTTTCTTCCTAAAGGAACTCACACCTATCAGATAGGCACTTGGAAAAAGATCTACCTTGAGGTGAGGTTTGGGTAAGGCCCCTACGCCACCCCAGAGGAGTCTTGGTCCATCCTCACTGCCCCTCAGGCCCAAGCTCTTTTTGCAGTCTCCAACCTCTGTGCCCACCAAGCCTTTTCTGTGTGGCTGAGGTCTGCAACGTGATTCCAGGGCGCCAGGGAGATGCCCCTGCCCTGCATCCACCTGAACCCCACAGCTCATCTGCCCTCTTGTTCTCCCTTTTGTCCCCCACCCAGCTCCTGCTCAGCTCACTGCCCCCTCTAGGCTCTAGCTCTCTCCTCTGCCTGCCACCTCCAGCTTTGCCTTCTCTGGGGGCAGTTAATTCACCTTTGAGCCTCGGCTCCAGGGTCACCTCCCTGGAAAGCCTTCCTGGGAGTCCCAAAGGAGAGTCAGGCCCCCTTCCCTGTGCGCCCACAGCTGGTGCTGCTCCTCTGTCCGTTGCGCAGTGGCCGTGCTTTCCTCTGCACCTGCTCCCCACGCTCAACAATCTGGCCTGTGCACACTGCCCACCCTGCGGGCCATGAGCCTCTGCACAACCAAGCCAGACCTTGCTCAGGTTCTCCGTAAGGACAAGGGGCTGCCTGTGGAAAGCCCCTCACTTTTTTGTTGTTGTTTTTTTTTTTTTTTTTGAGACACAGTCTGACTCTGTTATCCGAGCCAGAGTGCTGTGGCATGCGCCACAATGCCCAGCTAATTTTTTTCTATTTTTAGTAGAGATGGGGTCTCACTCTTGCTCAGGTTGGTCTTGAACTCCTGAGCTCAAGCGATCCTCCCACTTAGCCTCCCAGAGTGCTAGGATCACAGGCATGAGCCACCGCGCCCAGCCTAGCCCCTCACTTCTAACTGGGAAAACAGAGCGTCCAGTTAAGAGTGGCGTTGTGGGTGCTGTGCCCGGGTGCGGAAGGTGGGAGCAGGGGCCAGTCACCGTCCGTTTTAGAGAGGCCTTGCCTGGTGGTGATGAGGGGAGACGACTCGGGAGGGGCTGTGCGAATCTGGGCCTGGAATCGGGCGAGGAGAGTCAAGTGGTCTGGAGGGAGGAAGGCCTTCTGGGCGGTGCTGCGGTCCTGAGCAGGGAAGGTCTGGGAATGTGAGGAGTGGGCAAGTCAGGGTGGCGGGTGGTAGAGGTGCCTAGTGCACCCTCTGTCCAGGTGGAGACACACCTCCTGTTCTCCTGCAGAGCTGGGGCGGGGCGCCCGGGAGTGGGAGTGGGGGCGGGGATGGGCAGGCAGTGGTAGACTCAGGCTTGGACCCCGGAGGTGAGGAGGATGACGATGGGGAAGAGCAGGGAGTGGCAACACCCCATCAGCCCCTTGCCAAGCTGGTGAGCATGGGGGTCAGGGCCCCTGTCTTACAGCTGAAGATGTGGAAGCCAGAGAGGTGCCATAGCAGTGACGTGATTTGAGGGCTTCTGACCCCCAGGGTCATAGTTAAACTATGATAGCCCCCAGACGTTCCCCCGACCCCTCCATTTCCAGGCTCTCACACCGGGAGGGGCGCAGCGTGGGGCAGCAGGGGCAGGGGAATGTGGGCTCTGGTGCCAGACTCCAGCTACTCACTGGACTCACGGCATGACCTGGGGCACCGGCTTCCCCTCAGGGGCTGCCTGCAAGGATTAAAGGAGAGCGCGTTCATGCCGCAGTGCATGCGCAGCCCAGGGCCTCACTCTAAGTCCGAGGAGGGGCCTTAGAGGCTGGTGCCCGGACTGCCCCAGCTCCAGGATCTATCCTGCTCTCAGGGCCCACTGAGGCACAGACCTGATGCCCAGCCCTGCCCGCTGTCCCCGGCACTCCTGTCACCTCTGGCCACTGGATCATGTCTGCCCACCGAGCCCCACTCAAGGGTGCAGGTGAGCATAGGGAAGGTGGGCAGAGCAACCCCAAGTCTGGCTGCCCTCTCCCTGGCAGGTGCAGACAGGGTCCTCCCCCGAGCAGGACTGGAGGCTATCAAAGAAGGACCTGTGGGAGCAGCTGGCAGAGAGCAGGTGGCAGCAGCCTGAGCTGGCCAGCTGTCTGTGGGTGGTGCTGGAGGCCCTGTCGGAGCAAGCCCGGAGGCTGCAGAGGCAGGAGCACAGGCTGGACTCAGCCAGGCTGGCACGAGCTGCTGGCCTTGAAGCAGAAAGTGAGGCTCCTGACCTCTCCCCACGATCTTCCGTGCCCTTCTGCAGCCCCAAGGAGGTCCCCTTGCCAAGCTAAACGATCCCGAATGCCCAGGGCCAGTGCCCACGTCTGTTGCCGTGTTCTCAGGAAGGTTTGCCAGGGTCCGGGAAAGGAAGAAGGGGAATGGAGCTCCCTGCAGGGTTGCCGTGTTGAACAGAGGTGGCTCTGAATGGCGCCCATGGAATTGTGCAGTGTGTTGTCTGAGAAACATGTACCAAGCATGGCTGGGGACACCGCTGGAGGCAAAGGAAAGGCCAGGGTCTGAAGGAGGGAGGGGCCAGTGAAGAGCTTCCTTGGAAGGGGGGAGGAGGCCACACGCAGAGAGGGAGAGGCAGCTGTGCAAGCTGGGGCTTCCTAGAGAGGTTGCCAGTATCCCTGCCATGGGCGGGAAGGGCAGACCACCCTGTGACAGCCTAGATACTCAAACCCTTAGCGACCCTGGTGTCTCTGCCCCCAGCTGACCCTCCCAGAGCCAGGGCTCCCTACCAGGCCTGGGTGACCCTTGGGACCCAGTTGACAGCCTTATGCCTGCCTGATCTCTAGCATCCCACAACAGCATACCAGTCCCTTTGCTGGCCTAATCTCTGCAGACACCAGCAGCTGGGGTGGAGAGGTGATGTATGTATCTCAGGTACAGCTGGAGGCACAGGCACGTCCCTCTGGAGCCCGTAATGATAGGGCGGTAGAGCGCAGGTCCATGCGGGGTGTCATCTGGCCCCTGGCTGGGAGTCTGCCTGCTTTATCTGAGGCTACAGACACTGCCCTGCTTGGTGGGGGACAGGGAGGCTAGGTCAGCCCTCTCCCAGGGGCTCTCCAGCAGGCGGAATGCTCCCTGGCCAGCCTGGAGCAGGAGAGGCACTGGCTGCAGGGATCCCAGGGACAGGAGGAGCGGAGGAGGCCAGACCAGGACGTAGAAGACAATGAGGAGTGCTAGGGCACAGGCAGATAGCCTGTTCTGCCCCCAGGATCCTGCCGCTGCAGACGGAAGTGAAAAAGGCCCAGGGGTGTTTGGACCAGGTAAGCCAGCAGCCCCTTGGCCCGGATCCCAGCCTGGAGATTGCCCAAGTGGGTGTGTGGCCCTGAGCACAGTCCTGCCCCACCTTTGACCCTGCCCTTCACTTACTTCTCTGGTCCTCATTCTTGGTGCAGTAGCTGGGGAAGGAAGGTAATACAGGGGCTTCTGTCCGGCCCAGAGAGGGACCCCCTCCCAACATTTGGAAAGACCCTGGGATCATCCAGCCACGCCCCTCCTGGTTCAGATGGGAAAACTGAGACCACAGGGTAGGGGAGAGCTTTTTAGCTGGGGCCAGGCCTCTGCCACAACATGCCCCTCAGGCACCAAGGGTCTGCCAGGACCACCCCAGTGTGACCTAGAGGCTGCGAGGAGACCCCAGGATCCTGTCTGCAGGAGATGTTGGTGCCGGGGCTGCGGATCCAGGAGCAGAGCAGGGATGCGGATAGGGCCCAGGTCCTTCAGGGCCCAGAGACACTGCCCAGGCTCAGGACACAGCCTGACTGCAGGAGCAGCTGCCGAGGCTCAGCCAGGTGGGTGATGACAGCTGGCAGGGAAGGGAATCCTGGCACCGGCTGAGATAGCCGTGCCCACTGCTACCCAGGGCAGAGAGGCAAGGGAGCCTGGGCCCTGTTCCTGAGCGATTCCAAGGTTGGGCAAGGGGCTGCAGGGACACAGTGGAAAAGAGAATGAGCAGGAGGGACAGATTCTAGCAGGGCCGTGGCACAGCATGCCTCCAGAGCGCCGTGCACACTGTGGTCCACACAACCGGCCCCTCTGCCCGCGTGCGGCCAGGCGCTGGTCATGAGTCAAAGCCTGGAGTGTGGAGAAGCCACTGCGGCCTGGGGTGGTCAGAGAGGCCTCCTAGAAGGGCTGAGACCCAGAGGAAAAGGAGCTCAGGGGCTGCGGGGAGAAGTTGGTGATGATAGCAGCGCTGGGGTGGCCCTGGGCCAACAGGCCTGGTAGGTGGCTGCCAAAGCACACCCTCAGAGTGTCCAAGCTAGACTGGGTAGGGGGTGCCCTACTCTCACACCGGGTGAGATGGCCCTGTTGGCAGAAGGTGGGCCAGCCTCTGTCACCTGCTGGGTAAAGGGGAACAGCCCTGAGTCCCAGTCCCTGAATCCCATGGCCAGGCCCAGACTCCCTTCTCCAGGTATCAGCAGTCCTGGCTGATCTTTTATGGGGACATGTGGGTGATCTTTCAGCCCCAGGAAGTCCTGTCTCCCCTGTATGTGGCCAATCCCTCCTGCTGGCTTAGGGGCAGGTGGGGGTGCGGTGGAGGTGAGATGACCTTAGCCCTGGGCCCAAGTCAGGATGCTCGCGAGCGGAAGCGCCAGTCCAGGGGGGCTTGGTGCGTGTGGGGAGCCATGAAGGAGGCATGTCTGCCGCACCCGCCTTCCCAGCCCGTGAGACGTGGTGAGGAAATCTAACCTGGAAAGAAAGACTTGAACAGGGAGGGGAGGGGAGGAGGTGGGGTGGGGGTGAGCTGGGGTCTATGCCCGGCCTAGAGTCCCCATTTCTGCCGGTACACTGCAGGTCCAGAGGCACCAGCGCCCCTCAGGAAAGAGCTGGAGGAGCAAGGATCGTATCCCAGGCTTCACGAGGTGAGGTGCTGAGTACCGGCAGGCAGGCTGGCACAGGTGGCAGCTGCCCCGGAATTTAAGGAGCAGGAACTGCAGAGACTCCAAAGCCAGAGTGGGACCTTGCCTCTCCAGGTAGTGCTGCCTAACCCCTTCTTCTCCCTCCCCGCAGGCCTCTTCCCCCAGTGTGTTCCCACCGCCCGCCCCGTCATTCCTGGCGCCAGCCCTCTACTCTCCTACCCCCTAGCTTGAGCCCATACTTCCTTCCCTTTTCCTGCCCCTTCCTCCTCATGCCCCAGCATTCTCCAGCCAGCCATTCAGCACGCATTTATTGAGCATCTACTACGTCTGGTCCTCTTATTTGTGCAGGAGAACCAATGTCAAATCAGACCACTCCTTGTCCCCCAAAGCTTGCAGTTTGGGGACACACAGTCATTGAGCCCAAAGTTACAATTTAACGTGTGCCAGATAAGGGGAGAGGCACAATGGGAGCTGGATGAGGGGTGGCAGATAGGAAAGTCCTCCCCAAAGGGGGTTCCTGAGCCTCTAAACCCTCACTGAAGGATGGGCGGGCATTTCGCAGGAGGAGAGAGGACACAGCACATGCCAAGACACAGAGAGGAATGGGAGTGGGGGTGCTGTAAATAGTCCCCCACCCAGTGAGAAGCGGAGCGGGTGAGGGGGTTACTGTGGCATGTGGGACAGGGGCCAGATCAAGAGCCTGGGTGTCCCAGGCAGGCCCTGTTCACCCAACTCAACTCCAGCTTGGTGACTGCCTCCTCCCGGCCAGCCTCCCTCTGCCTCCTGGGCAATGTGTGGTGCACAGGCAGACAGACACACAGACACGCGCATGCACACACGCCCACGCCAAGGCACACATGAGACAGATGCACACGCTCCCAGGGGTGCACACGCAGAGACAGATACAGACGCCAACCAGGTGTCTGGGAGCCATGGAGAGGTGGTGTTGGAAGGACCCAGGGTCGGATCTATGCTCTGCCACGGGACCCCCGACTGAAGCTGATCCGTTGATCTGGCGATCTGGCTGGAAGGACAGGGAGAGAAAGTCTCGGCTGGCCCTGGGCCTCATAAAAGGCCAAGTTCAGTGTATCTCAGACTGGGGTACAGAGCTGTGCTCTGAGGGGCTGTTATTTCCTTAAATTTGCAGTGACAGTCTGCCACTGCAGGTTTGTACAGAATAGCATCTCAGCTTATTTTTGTCATTTCTCAAACCAGACCCTTGGGGGTCGGAGGATGTATCCTCAGGGCTTATAGGTCTCTATTCTCTAGTTAAGTTGGAGAACCTGCAGTGGACAATGTCAGCGAGAAGGCAGGGCACAAGGCGGCTGAGGCCTGGGTTCCCTGGGCAGATTCAGCTCCTGGCAGGAAGTGGCACTGGGTGAGCTGTATGCTTCGCATGCAACTGACAAAGCCAGTGCCAATTGGGCCCCAAGTGTAGGGCCTTCTTCCAGCCCCTCAAGGACTGCCCAGGCCATTTCTATGCTCTGCCCAGAGCTCTGGAATTCTGGCCCAGGACTGTCTCTCTGTGAGCAGGAGAGTTCCCTGGGCCCTAGGCCTGCCCAGGGAGGGTGTCCTAAAATGTAGGATCTGGGCCGTGGGCAGGGGTCCTTGTGCAAAGTGGCCGCTGGACCAAACTCACAGCAGTGCTCTTCCAGCAGGACAAGGCCCTCGGAGATGAGGCAACAGCTGGATAGAGTTGGGGTGAAGCCCATACTGCCTCAACGTGTGGCTGGCCAGAAGGTATGAGAGCTTGGCCCTCGGGGCTCCCAGGGCCTGCGGCACACTCCACCTCCTGTCCCATCCCATCTTCAAGCTGCTTCCACCCTGCCCTCTCTGGGCCTTACTTCAATCTGTCTTCCTCTTCAATTCCAGGATCCAGTGCCTTCACTGTCCCCAGATTAGTATTTGTGATTGTGGGCTTAGGAGCCTGAATGCTGGGTTTAAATCTTGACTCCACAGTATACCAGCTGGTGACCCTGGGCACATCCCTGCACCTCATCTGTGAAAATGAGAATAGTGTCCTCCTCTCCCAGCACGTGCCTGTGAGGGTTACATCCAGCGAGCATGGAAACCCAGTGGGTATGGTCGTGAAATGTTCGCTGCACTGTCATTCCACACTCCTGCTGCTGCAGGCGTGGCAGCTTCGAGAAGAAAGTTCCCCTAGAAATCCGGGTCCTTTGGGAGCAGAGAGCTGCCACATGGGGTTTGACCCCATTTGCCCTCTGTATTAGTCTGCTAGGGCTGTGGTCACAAACTGCCATAGACTGGGTAGCTCAAACAACAGGCATTATTGTCCCTCAGTCCTGGGGGCTGGAAGTTCCGATCAAGGTGTCAGCAGGGTTGGTCCCTTCTGCGGGCTGTGAGGGAGGGTCTGTCCCAGGCTTGTCTCCTGGCTTCTGGTGGTTTGCCAGCTACTTTGACATTCCCACCTGGCTCTCTGCCTGCATCTGTGCACAGTGTTGTCCCTGTGTGTGAGACTGTGTCCAAATTTCCCCTTTTTGTAAGGACATCTGTCACATTGGGTTAAGGCCCAGTCTAATGACTTCATTTTAACCTGATTACCTCTGTAAAGAGCCTATCTCCAAAAGAGGTCTCATTCCGAGGTACCGAGGACTTCAGTATATCTTTTATTTCCGGGGGGGCGATACACTTCAACCCATAATGCTCCCAGTTTGCTTCCTGCTCCCTTCCCTGGTGGTGGTTTGGGTGTGACTTGGGACCTCAAGGGCCCAGCTGCTCCCTGTCTTGTTTTTCCCCTCATGTAACCCCAGGACCCTCCCCCAGCTGCAGAAAGGCCAGAGCGTGCACAGGGGAACTGTCATGAGTTGGGGGGCGCTGCTCCCTGATCTTTGGGCACCTCGTCCGCATCCTGGGCAAGGGAAGGGCAGGCTGGACATCGGTCTCCTGTGTGAGGGATTCTACATGAGAGGGTGGGAGCACAGGCCCCTTCAGTGGGGTGCAGTCTGCCCCTCCCCGGCTAGCAGCAGCGGTGGGACTCTGGAGAAGGGGAGCACCCTTGGGCTGCTGGAGCCAGAGGCGGAAGGTGGGGAGGAGCTGGGGTCTGCCTGGGGTGGGGTGAGGTGGGATCCATCTGGGTTCATGGCCCCCAAGGAATCACTCCTTAGAACCCTAGAGTCCTCCCTAAATCTGAAATCAGGGGCCTAGTGCAAAAAAGTGGGAGGCCTGGGCTCTGCCACAATTACCGCCCTTCCTCCTCATGGAGCCTCAGCTTCTCTGTCTATATAATGGGTCCAAACTCTCTGCCCTAGCCCTGGAGCACCCTGGGGCGTGGGCCCAGGGCTGTGGGGCAGGAACGGACAAGGCCCTCGCACTCCATGCTGAGCTGGATGCCTGAGGGCAGGAGCAGGACTCGGCTGCCACCATACCACAACCTGCAGTGCCAAATCGAGGGTCAGGTGCCCCTAGGTCAGGTGGCCTGAGCTTGCCCACACCCAAGGACAGGGACATGAGAACCTGGGCAATCCTGCCAGCTAAAAGGGAGGGCGGCCACCCCCGGAGCAGCCCAGGTGCTCCTGAGCCCTTGCCACCTGTCCTGTCCCCACAGGGGCAGAGACCCAGGCCGGCTCCTGGAGTCTACAAGTCGAAGGTGGGCTCCACCCCAGCCCAGCCCATCCAGCCCCCTGTGGGGGTCTGGGCCCAGCTTGGCTCCTCTCCGGCACCACACTGGCATTTACCTGAGTGAGCCTGGGCCAAGCTCCACCACGCTCCACAGCTGTGGGCGGGGCTGCTGTGGGATCCTCCCAGGTCCCCATCAGGACACACAGATGGAGTCTGGCCCAGCCATGCCACAGACTGGTCTGTAGCCTTGGCAAGCCCCTCACTGTCTCTGGGGCTCAGGTTGCCATCCCTACACTGGCAGTGGTGCTGGGGGATTGTGAGGAGCCCTGACACTCAGCGATCCTGACCATGTCCACTTTACCTGCTGGGTCACCACAGTGACTGTGTGTCACAGCCTCCCCAGCTCTATAGAACTGGGCCCATGTCCCAGCTGAGTGGCCCAGTGGCCTTGGTTGGGCCGATGATGCTCACAATTTGGGGGGTGGTGCACCCCAGCAGCATCCCTGCCTCCCAGTCCCCTGGAGCTGCAAGAGCTGAGGCCTGCAAAGGAGCCGGAGGCTGCAGGGCGGACAGAGCTCAGGGGCAGGCTGGGGTGGAGCTGCTACCGCCCCTGTAGGGGGAGAGTTGACCTGGGGCAGCCCTGACTGCCCTCTCAAGACCAAGCTGGGCCCAGGGGCTGGAGGTGGGACCTCTCAGGCAGGGGATGCTGCTCTGGTCTCCCTTTGCCATGTGGACTGGGCCCTCTAAGACCAGCCTTTGTGTCCAGGAAGTGGAGGAGCTGAGACCGAGGCCATGCGGAGAAGGGAAGGTGGGATCTGTGCCCAGGGGCAGGGGGATGGGTAGGGTGCCCAGCTTGTTGGAACCAATGAGTCAGGGTGGGGGCATCTCCACTGAGGGCCAAAAGCTCAGCCTAGACTCACCACCCCCCCCCCCCGGCTGCCCTGGCCTCCCACAATCTCAGCATGGTCCCGGGAGGGGACTAAGCTGTCACTCCTTGGTAGGGCGGACTCACCAATTGATGTGAAACGCGTGTGTCGGGGGCCCCGGCGCTGTGGGCCCAGCCCTGCACACAGCGGCCCTGTGCAGGCAGACAGAGCACAGGGGCTGGAGACCGAGTGCGATTTGAAGACCCAGGCCTGCCCTCGGGGCTCTCGCGCTGGGCAGAACCAGACATGCAGGGAGCACTGAGAGACTATCACGCATCCATATTTTTGGACTCGGGAAAAGAAAGAGGTAAGTGAAGGATGGTGGGTTCAGGGCAAGTGTTCTGGATTTTAGCTACCTATACAGCTTGGAGGGGCAGGATGAGCCAGCTTGCTCCCTCCCCCAGTGCTGTCCCCTCAGCACGCCCCTGACACCCCCATTGCGCCCCCTTCTTTGGGTCAAGGCACAGGCCTAAGAAGGTCCCTGTAGGATGGAACTCTGAACGCAAGGGGGGCGATGACCTTGGAGAAGCACCAGATCAAGGCAAGAGCCAACCTGCCCCCTCCGCCCGGACTGCCCTGCGGGAGGTGGGCTCAGCGCTGGCGCAGGTGTGGGCTGAGCTGGGCAGGGTCTGGGACGCGCGGCAGCTCGAGACCCAGAACTGGAGGCTCAGCAGTGGACCCTGCAGGCTGCCCAGAACCAGCTGCTCGGCAGTGCCCCCAGCGCTGTGCCTCTGCCAGGCTGTCCCTATAGCCTTGCCCACGCCCCGTCCCTGGGGCCCACAGCAGCCATCGACCCTCCCGTCCCCCTTGGTCAGTCAAGTCCCTCCCAAGCCCTTGCTGCCCCCAGAGAAGGCTCAGGCTCTGCAACGTGCTCACCGCCTCACCCCCGAGCTGGCAGAGCCTTGTCGAGAAGCTGAGGGCACCCAAGCAGAGCTGTGGAAAAGCGAGGACCATGGGGCGGGGGGCGTCTGCGTCTGAGGGGCTCTGGAGGGGGGAACGCCACTGTGCCTTGCAGAGATGCCCCCCAGGCCCCACGGCTCTTCTACTTCCCCGAAGATCTAGGGACACGCCGTGGAGGGCACCCTCTCATCCCCTTGGGGGCTGGGATGGGGTGGGCCAGCAGGCCGGGGCCTGATGTATCTCCTGGTCTGCCTTCTCCTCTGGAGAGGGGACCCCAGGGGCAGGGGCAGGAGAGGGCAGGCTAGGCAGGCTCCGGGGGCACAGGGAATCGGCACGTCCGGGTTCCTGGGGCTGGAGTGATGGATGGAAGGAGAGTGGCCGTCAGAGCGGAGAACGTGGCGCTTCACTGTGCACCGGTCAGCTTGGGGAGTGCCTTGCTAGGCCTCAGTGGCCTCGTCTGTAAAACTAGGACACTGACGGTACCACCACACACGTTGATGTGAGGGTGGCATGTGACATGACACGCCTGGTGCGGTGCCTGTTTTTCCCATCCTCCTCAGCTTCCCTTGTGTCTGGGGTCCACTTAGGCTAATCAGTACCAAAGGCAAAAAGCCATGCACATGTGCCTAGGACCAGCTGCATGTGGGCTTTAGTCGCAAAGTCTGTTGATCCAGTGTTCAATCAATACGGCTTTATTCGCACTTCTCATGAAACTCGGGAAACAATTTGTTACACTGTGGAGCCAGCAGTGGTGGAAAAGACAGCACATCCTGCCAACCAAGACAGCTGCTCACTGGTGCTTGATACTGTTTCACTCGGCCCCTCATCTGTGAACTACTGCACCAAGGAGCTCCATGGGGTGGGTGCGCCTCAGCTATTCTTTGGGGACCCTCACAGAGGGCCAGAGCTGCCAGTAGGGCTTGGGAGACTGGAAGACTTCTGACCCTCAGGCTGAGAACTGTGTCCTCAGGAAGTAGGAGCTTCTGCAGCTCCCAGCAGCAAGGGCTCCAGGGCCAGGAGGACAGGAGCCTCCAGCCACCTCTCAGCCCCTGAAGGTAGCACAGGTGGACCCCATAGAGAGGGGGTAAGAGTGATCCTTGCCTCCCAGTGGGACCC
Source organism: Avahi laniger (assembly GCA_963575035.1). Classification (NCBI taxonomy): domain Eukaryota; kingdom Metazoa; phylum Chordata; class Mammalia; order Primates; family Indriidae; genus Avahi; species Avahi laniger. Next base: position 31,673 of record CAUYSK010115023.1, read on the forward strand.
ACGCCCAGTTCCTGTCTGTGCCTTGGTCTTCCCATCTGCAAGTTGCAGGGGGAGACAGAAGGTTCAAAAAGTCCTTCCGGCTTGGGCTTTTGCTGGTTCTAAATGGATTCCTGAGTTAGCACCCCCTTCCCTGGACAGAGCAAGAGCTGCCCCATGCCTGAGTACCTGCCCTGCCTCTCTGTCCACCATGGTGTCAGCCTCTGCCTCATCTGCCCCCAGATCCCAGCCACAGCCCCGGAGCCCAGAGGAGAAGAGCATCTGAGAAAAGTTGGAAGCCAGGGGCAGTGGCCGGGCAGTATGGAGACTGTGGCTCAGAGCGGTCGGGACAGACTCACAGCCTCACTCTGCAGCATGAGAGGTTAGGGTCAGGCCCTTGCCCATCCCCCAGTGAGCTGGGTGGCCCCTGGCATAGAGGGGCTGGGTTGGGAGGCCTCAGGGAACCAAGGTTGGGCAAGGACTTCCTCAGGAGAGGGGAGGCCCTTGTGGCTATGCCTTCAGCCCCCCAGGCCAGGGTTTCTGCCAGGCCTGAGGCGTGGGGCCTGTCATAAGCAGCTGTAGTCAGAGGCCTCCTTGGCAGAAACTTCTCGTCCTCTGCCTGCCACGGGGCTGAAAATGCCCATGTTGGCCCAGGGTTGCCAAATAAGGTTCCTACCTCTCCAGGGATGAGGCCATCTGGCACCTCCCCAGGGGACCCTGTGGCTAGGAGCAGAGCTGAGCAGGGAGTGGTCAGTGAGGGTGCTGGGGAGCTGTAGGGCCCACTTACTGCCCCAGTGCCAGCACAGTGCCCACCAGGGACCCTCTGTCTTACTGGTGAAGGCCTTGGGCACTGGGTTTCAGAAGTTTCTAAGTGAGCCCTCATCCACTTGTGCCTCAGACCACACTACAGACCCCATTTCAGTGACACTGTCTAGAGAATTTACTGTAGGTCACACAGCAAAACAGCAGCTAAGCTCCCTGGTCCCCTAACCTGTCCCAGAAAGGTGGTTTCTCATTTCACACTGCCTATTCTGAGCTTGACAGCATGACCGTACTCGAGGGCCACACAGGCAACGCTGGCTCAGGGCTCAGGGTTGGCCTCCCCAGGGTCATCTGGCCATTCTTTCCCTGAGCTCCCCTCCCAGCCTGCTGAGTGCTTCCTCCCCCTGCGAGCTGCCAGCTGAGCCATGTACCCCCAGAACCTTCCTCAACCTTCTCACTGAACCCCCTCCATCTCCTCCTTCACCGAAGCAGTTTCTCAGAGGAGGGCTCTGTGGTCCCATGAAGGACAGAACACCTCTGAATCATTTACCCAGAACCATTCATGCTGAGTTCTTCCATAATCGCCCCTGCCAGCCTAGGCTGACGGACCCAGGGTTGGGTCCTGAGCCAAACCGGGCCAGTGGGCCCCTTTCCGGGATCGCTAGGCTGGAGCAGAAGTGTTGCCCCTCCAGGGCTGAAGACTGGACACCTAAATCTTGGGAACTGTCAACCGCCTTAAAGCTGTGGAAAAAGCTGGATTTCAGTGAGACCACACGGAATCAACAATTCCCGGAAAAAGCTGGATTTCAGTGAGACCACACGGAATCAACAATTCCCAGAAGGTGGGATTGGGATGGAGAGGTGTCAGCTCGGCCCAGGGGGCCCTCAGGCATGTCATGAGAAGACATCAAGCTGAGTTTTGGGGTGGTCAGGAACACCTTCGTGGGCAGAGCTTTGCAGTTCCAGGCCCTTCCTGAGGCCAGCACCAAGTCCAGCTGCTCTTGGGCTCCTCCGCACACCCTGGGGTCCAGGAATAAATCCCTCTCCTCTCTGCTGCCATTGGCCCGAGGGCTGACTGCTCAGAGAGCCCTTGCCAGGCACAGGCGGCCAGTGCTGCTCGCAGGGAAGCGCCTGTCCCGCTGGAAGGCCTCCCTTGAGGCCGGTCATCAACCCCCCAGCTGCTGCTCCTCAGTCCCCGCCCTAGTCCCAGCACACCGCAGCCCACTGAGGGGATTGCCACTGGCTTGTGGCAGCTCCCACCCCACCAGCCCCTCGGCTTCCTGTCTGTCCCTGTACCGGCAGGCGTTTGTACCTCCTGTCCCCAAGCCCGGCTTCCTACGCCTAGTCCCTTCCTGTTCCCGCTATTCCTGCCTGGTTTCTCTCCCCTTCCCTCCAGCGCTGATTCCAAACCTTGCTTCATAAGCCCCTCGGCCATCACCTCCCCTCTCCTTGTCCGTAGTGAGCTCCACGCCGCTTCACGGACGCCCCAGCGCCGCAGCTCTGCCTGCAGCGGCGCAGCCAGCCCCGCGTCTAAGGGTGGTCCTAGGCGTCCCGCCCCCTCGTTCCCATTGGCTCTGGGGAGGGCACGTGGCCGAACCCTGGCCAATGGGAGGCGGCCTGCTGCGTGCAGCCGAGAAAGCTGTCGCCCGAGTTGCCGAGCGGCGCCAGAGACCCGGGTTGGGGGTAGCGGGACAGAGCTGAGACCTGGGGACAACCACCCTTCCATCTTCCGCCTCCTGGTCACCAAGCTGGCGGGCCCCCTCCCCCTCCCTGAGGGCGGCACGTGGGAGAGAGGTGAAGGGCAGCCACTTTGGAATCCAGTCCCAGCCTGCCGTTCACTAGATAGGTGACCTTGAGCATATTTTCCTTCTTCGGTTTCTTCATTTGTAAAATGAACGAAATAACCGCCCCCCGGGCGGCGGGTGGAGGATGAGATGAGATAATGCGTGTGGGTGCTTAGCACTCGCGGTTGGGGCAGACGCGCTGCTCCTCTGCGCTCTAGCGCTGGGGCCTCCGGCTGGGGGCTCAAGCTCTGCACCTTTTTCGTCTGTAAAGGGGCATAACGGTCCCATCTCACAAGTGTGTAGAGGATTAAATGAGTTAATTCCTGTAAAGAACTGAGAACAGCACCTGGCCCACACCAGGTTCAATAACTGGCAGTTTCACAGCCAAGTTCTCTCCGTCAGTGCTGCTGAACCCTCCTGTCTACCTCCTGGACACAGCCTAGGAGTGAAATTAAGGGCCCTAGGGCGAGCGCGTGATCGGCTGTACTAGTGTTAGGCA
>CAUYSK010115027.1:0-17276 GCA_963575035.1 Avahi laniger
AATGATATGCAAGAGAAAATGGATACCCTACACAAAGAAACCATAAAAAAAAATCCAGGAGTTGGAATAAAAATTCAGTAAATAAATTGAAATATTAAAGAAAAATCAAACAGAACTTTTGGAAATGAAGAATTTATTCAAGGAATTACAAAACACAGTGGAGAGCCTCAAGAATAGGGTAGATCCAACGGAAGAAAGAATCTCAGGGATTGAAGATAACACCTTTCAATTAAACAAGTCAATCACAGAGATAGAGCAGAGAAACTAGAACAAATAGCAAAGCCTACGAGAAATGTGAGAGCCTAACATGAGAATTATAAGCATCCCTGAGCGTGAAGAAGAGAATACACAAGGTGTAGATAAATTATTTGTGGACATAATGGAGGAAAATTTCCCTGGCCTTGCTAAAGATCTCCTCTTCTCAAATATTTAAGATTTTTCTGTCTCATGTCTCCCTGCACATCCCATAAAAATGGCATTGAGCAGTTTTTTCAATGGATCATCATTTTTCTTTCAGGTTGGCATTTTCTATTACTGAAATCATTTACTCACATAGTTTTTGTTAATGACAATACGTTGATTTCTTCCAATTATCTACCTGGCATTTGGACATCTGTACAAACTAATGAACCCATATGTTTAGTTGCCAAACTTTATTCATCACCACTGAGTCTCAATTTCAAAAAAAACTAAATAAATTAACACACAATCTTCAATCCCAAAATATGTACTTCCACTTTACATTCATTATATTGTTTAATGGTACCATCATTCATCTACTTGGCTAACCAGAAATTTAAAAATTCTCCATTCAGCTTCTTGTCATTGATTCAACCAATGACAATTTCAAAATTTATTAAAAACTTTCCATTAAGAATTTCATTTTGCATTAGAAATATAGAAATAAAGAGATAATATCTGTTCTGATGGAGCTGAAACATTTGGGAGACAAGCAAGGTTACAAAACGATATGAAAAGAGGACATGAGAATAAAGGTGAAGACATAGCCATAGCCTTCTGGAGTGATTACGTTATGTGAGACCTCACAGATGAAATAATATCATTCTATTATTAACTGTTGATTGGGCTTTAGAAGATGAAGAAAAAAACAGAACAAGAGCATCCCAGGTAGAGGGAATAATATACAGAGCTACAAAAACTTGAAATAGAAAAATAAAGTAGTTCTATTAATATATGAATTAGAGGCACTAATATAGACCATTTGGCATATCATAAAGCAGTTTGTGTATATTATTAAGGATATATATATATAAGCACTGTGCTCTTTTTTTACTAATATATTGTAAGTTTTACATTCTAGCACTAAAACATTTGTTGGTTTTCAGTGATCTTGGACAGCATCCTTAAACACTCAATGACATTTCATTGAAATGTTTTACATTTTTCTCATCATCATTTAAGATTTTAATTCCTCTGAAACTGATTATATTGTGATGATATGAGATAAAGATGCAAGGGATTTTTTTTTTTTTTGTCTCCTATAAGGCTAATCAATTTACCACCATCACTAGTAAAATGTCTGCCATTCTGCAATGATGTGCAGTGGCACCACTGTCATATATCAAATTTACATATCGAATTATGTTTTAGTCTCAGCTTGTCAGTTTTCAAACACACACACACACACACACACACACACACAATTTGATTTGGATTTTGAATGAATTACATTGCATCTATAAAGCAATATTGAAAAAAAGGATATATTTATGACATTGTGTTCTATGATTATATTATTTGTTCTCAAGAAAGTCTTGCACATATTTTGTTAGTTTACTTATAGATTATAATTTTGTAATTATGTAAACAAGATTTTTAAAATTGACAAGTTATTGTGCTTGTATCAGTTCATAAAATGTAATTGTTTGCATTGATTTTTTTTTTTTTGAGACAGAATCTCACTCTTTTTGCCTGGGCTAGAGTGAGTGCGGTGGCATCACCCTAGCTCACAGCAACCTCAAACTCCTGGGCTCAAGCGATCCTCCTGCCTCAGCCTCCCGAGTAGCTGGGACTACAGGCATGCGCCACCATGCCCGGCTAATTTTTTTCTATATATTTTTAATTGTCCAATTAATTTCTTTCTAATTTTAGTAGAGACGGGGTCTTGCTCTTGCTCAGGCTGGTTTCGAACTTCTGAGCTCAAACAATCCGCCCGCCTCGGCCTCCCAGAGAGCTAGGATTACAGGCGTGAGCCACCGGGCCCGGCCTCTTTGTAACTTTTAATATGCATTTTTTTCAAACATACACAAAAGTGGAGAACATAGTACAATGAAGCCTCAGTTATTTCATTATTTTCTGAAATATCTCGAAGTAGATCCCAGATATCAAAACACATCTCTCATAATCACTTCTGCACTATGCATGTCAAACTAATGCAAACTTTCTTTTAACCTAAGAATCATGCTGGTAACACTTTTAACAAAATAAATAATAATTATTTAATATCATCTAATACTGACTTCATATATAAATTTCCTAGGTCGTCTCAAAGACTTCATTTTACAATTAGTTTGTTTGAATAAGAATTCAAACTGGATCCAAACACAGCTTTTGGTTATGTCCCTTAAGACTCTTTGATTCCATCATCGTCTTCCCTTCTTCTTTCTTTTCATGTCATTGATTGTTCTCTTTAAAATATAAATCAGATCAGGTCATTTCCTGCTTAAAACCCCCCAAGAGCTTCCCCTTGCAGTTAAGAATAAAATCCAAAACTCTGCCTGCCGGAGGCCCTGTGCAATGCAGGCCCTGCCCGCCACGCCGGCACCCTCCCACTGCTGGGTCAACACAGCCAGCCGCAGCGGCCTTCCTTGAACACCCCAAACCTGCTCCCACCCGGGCTCATGCACTCGCTGGTCCCACTGCCAGAAATGCTTTATCCTTCCCCACAGCACACACGTGCCGTGTCTCGGCAGAACTGTCTTCCCGTCCTTCAGGTCACAGCTCAGATTGCCACCTCCTGGGAGGTAGATGCCCTCCCGGATTACACATTCTAAATCACCTCCTCATCCCGCAGGCTGTTCTCCTCACATCACCCCATTTTCATTCCTTCACGGAGTTTTTTAATATCTGAAATTATCTTCTTTATTTGTTTACCTGTGTAATAGGATGTTAAAACAGAAGTTTCCAACAAAACACCAAGAGACAATAAAAGCTAAATAACCGTATACAAAATCTACAAAGGAAATTGTCAAGAACTCTTTGATGCCTCTTGGACCCCTTGGCCAAATAAATTGTATAAAAAAAGAGGTAAGAGAATGACGGAGAGGTTTATAGAAGGTTTCTTTGGAAGGACTTGTTGCTGCTCTGTGAGAGCCAACTCCTGCCACCCAAGGGGAAGGGGTAAGATGGGGAGTGCTACCTCCTTCAAGTCTGGAGACAGATGGCTTCAGAGGACCATTTAGAGAGCATACCATGTGTTTTCTCAAGTCGGCAAGATGGGAAGAGTGTTAGAAATTCAACTTGTGCCTGACTCTCACCTGAGAAAACTAAAGTGGTTATCCTGGGAAAACAGGACAGAGGGTGCTCCATTGGGTTCGGTTTGCACTTCCAGAGCCTGTTGTGATGACAGATGTTTGAATGTGTCCTGTGGACTAATGTGGACCATGCGATAAGAATCAGAGAGGGGTTATCTTGAATTCTGCCCAGTGTGGGCACCTAGAGGATACCACTGTATCCCAACAAGAAACTGAAAGTGAAGTCCTGTTCTTCCTAGGGGCTAAAGACTAACAGATAACGTCACTACTAAGGTGCAGCCACCTGGGCCAAAGAGTCAGCTTTCACCATCTGCCAGGCCGAAAGAACACAAAATCTCCCATTCTAGTAAGAACTGTCCCATCCCTTTATCACCACCACCGCCACCACCTCCCCTCAACACACACACAACCCCCATCCTTTGAAAAAAGCAAAATAGCAGCCAGGAAGAAGTGAGATGTGGGAGAAGATAAAACAAGAGACAGAAAAAGCTATATCCCCTTCCCTGGAATCAGGAAGCCATCAACTACAGGCCATAACTCAAAGTGCAAATTCAACCTTTGGATGAAATTGAAGCATTTAATCATTACCTTCTACCAGGCCGTCCACTTTTTAAATTGACTCTATTTTTATAACTTAAAGTGACCAAAGGATTGTCTATAGCCTAGGAGTTATACTGACGTGGTAAGATGATATTTGGTTCTAATGCCCCTGATGAAATAGCAAGATTTTGGCAGATAGTAGAGCTCTGAGGGGAGGCTGAACTGAGAAACAGTGGACACCAGAGAGATGAGTCTAAAGTTAGCGTGGCCCAGGTAAATAGTTGGGGTTCATGGTCGGGGGCCCATTCTGCTGGGAGGAGGACTCATTTATACAAGCGAGGCAGGTCTTTAGCGTCAGTCCTTCCAGGTCGCTACCAGTGGACAGAACAACCATGGGCTCTGCCAATATTCCCATTACGGGAACAGATCACCACCACCAAATATCCTTCAAATGGGCAGTAGATGACAAAGAGCGAGTCATGCTTTGAACCTATAAATCATGCACTTAGTACGTCAGCTTGTCATCTGTCTCCCTCCTCTGACTGGCAGGTAAGCCTCACAAGGCTATGGACTTTGTCATCCTAGCATTTATCCCCAAAACCAAGAAGAAGTTCTGATGTATAGAAGGCACCCCATACATATTTTAAAATAAATATCATCCAAGATTGATCAACGGGCTCATCTTTCAGTTCCCCAAGTTGCAGGTCCCTAAATAACGAGCTTCTACTTTGGGTCACTGGAAGTTTTCAGGATAGCTGTTAGATAGGATAAGCTAACTGCTATGACAACAACCCTAAAATATGATTGGGCTAACAGAAAACAAGTTTATTTTTTGCTCATGAAAAATCCAGTGAGGATGATCCTGGGCAGCTCTCGTCCAGGCAACGACTCAGGAGTCCAGGCTCCTTCCATGTTGTAATGCCGCCATCTTTAACACGCAGTCTCTAAGATTGCTGTGGAAGGGGAAAGGAGTAGGGGAACTACAGGTGGTAATTAATCTCCTCAGCTTAAAAAATGACACACATCATTTCTGCTTATATTCTTTTGACCAGAGCTAGTCCTATGGGTGCAGCTAAAGACAGCAAACAGAGAACCATGGTGTCTGGCTGGACAATTGCATCCTAACAATACCCCTCCTCTGTGGAAGGAGAGCTGACACGGTTGGTGGTCAGTTACCACTGCTCCCACAGCAGCCACCTGGAAGGACTGACTGCTAAAGACCTGCCTCGCTTGTATAAATGAGTCCTCCTCTAAGCAGAATGGGCCCCCAACCATGAACCCCAACTATTTACCTGGGCTAACCCTAGACTCACCTCTCTGGTGCCAACTATTACTCAGTTCAGTTTCCCTTCAGAGCTCTACTATCTGTCAAAACCTTGCTATTTCATCAGGGGCCTTAGAACTGAATATCTGTCATGCCAGTAAAGACATCCACACCTTGTTCTGTGGAGATAAAAGGGCCACGTCCACCCCCATGGCTGGGTTAGCTGCCAAACACCAGTTCCACACAGTAAGGCCCTCTGCTCTTACCCCTCTGCTGTGAGTAAACACCCAAGCCTCTAAGACTCCTAAATCTTTCTCACTTTATAGATGAAGAACTGGCGCCTGGAGCTGTTGACCTGCCCAAGGTCACACAGCTTGTCAGTGGCAGAGCTGGGATCGGAGCCCATCCTTCTGTGCACTCCTTCCATCACATCACACATCTCCAAAACCTCCACCAACTGGCCTTTAAGGGCTGTCACCTCCTCAATCCCCCAATCACTTACGTTCTACTCAATCCCCCAGTCACTTATGTTCTACTCAAACTACTACTACTTGAGTAGCAGTTCTACTCAAACTACTCAAATGCTGTCCTTAACCCTAACCCTAACTCTAACCCTATTGCTGTCCCCATATCGTGAGAGCCTTGCCACATCTTCTGCCTCAGCCTCACCTCCTTCACCTGACTCCCAAGACACACCTTCCCCCAGAAGTCTTCTCCTGCCTGCTGGTCTGGCATCCAACCATCTTTTCTCCTCGGGTCACATTTGGAAGTTTTGTTCTGTGCTGAATGTCAGGACCCAAAGAGGCCTTAAAAACTGACTTTGCTGCCCCTTCTCCTCAGGTCCCTACCCATGTGGGTGAGGAAACTAATGCCCTGAGGGCTGAAATGGACTGCCGAGCTCACGCTGCAGGTCATTGTGCAGTTCGAAGAAGGCCAGTAGGGCCCACACACCTCTTTTGCATCTCTTCGGACACTTCTAGACTTAGCACTCTCCTTTCAGGCAGCAGTCAGCCCTTCGGGAGCTGAGACCCTCTTCATGCTCAAACCAGCACCATTGCTTCCCAGCCAGGGCTTCCGGCCTGTGTTAAGGGGAACATAGAAATGCTAGGAAGTTAACTTTGGCTTATTTATGGAGGGACAAATCTCTGACCAAAGGTCTGGGATGGGTTGGGGAACTGACAGGTAAATGCTTTCTCTTTGTTTTCTCTAGATGGACAGCTCTGAGATGAATGTAAATGCCTTCTTAGACTGTCCTACCTGACCAAGCAACCGCTAAGTAGCCCACTTGCTAGTGCGTCTTTGAATTTGCTGTCTCCCCGGCTCTCCTCCCTCTGGCTCTCACTCATGCTGTCGGGTTCCCACTCTCCAATAAAATCCTCCCATTTAAGCCTTTGTCTTGTGTTCTTCTGTCCAGGAAGCCCAGACTCAGACAGAGACAGAGACAGAGATGGGGAGCCCTAGAAATGCCCGGCTGTCCAGCTGGGTCCCATGACAGGGTGTTTTGTCTTGGTTAATTCGCCATTCCCCATGTCTTGTCCTCAGCCTTGCTGGTTCAAAAACTTACATTTTTTTAGAAGCAAAAGTGCAGCTCACATTACCCAAGCCACAGAATGCCAGTTTATTTCATTACCATGGAAAACATGTTAATAACTGTCAAACAAAACAGAGTCTTGAGTACACCCAATGAGGGCATCTTCTCCCTGTAGGCAAGAAAATTGAAAGGCCACACGGTCAGAGAGTCCTTCAGTGAGCAGTGGAGGCCCTAGCAGTTCTAGGGGATTCTCATCATCTTAGGACGTACCTCTCAGCACATCAGGAGTAGCCTTGCCAAGAGCTCTTAGTGGTCAGTCTGCTCGGCCCGGAGCTCCTGCCCATGTTTACTCCTGTTATATTCCCATTTTTATGCTTCTATATCATTATTATTGTTTTTATTGTTATTATGATCATAAAGAGGGCAATATTTGGGGAAATGATTAATATGCTTTTCTCTGTTGTTTTTCAGAGAATATAACCTTTTCCCTTGGTTGGCCCCAAGCATCCATCTGCCTGGGGAGAGATTAAATTGTTACAGAATAATGCAAAAAGAAATAACGAGAGCTAATATTTTGCTACTGACATTTAAAAGGAGGTTTCTCAGCAAGGCACTAATTTTTTCGATCCAAGGTATTGTCTTGAGAGAAGCAGAACTGTTAGTAGGATAAAATGATAGAATTGGAGGCAAAATATCTGGGCCCAGTCCAGGTTCTGCCATTTACCAGTTGTGTGACCTTGGGTAAGTTACTGAATTTCTCTATAGCTTAGTCTCCTTATCTGTAAAATGGGGTAATAATAGTACCTACCTCGGGGGATTGTTATGAGAATTTTATGAACTAATACAAACCAGGTGCAGTGGAGTCCACCTGAGGTCCCAGCTTCTCAGGAGGCTGAGGTGGGAGGACCACTTGAGCCCAGGAGTCTGAGGCTGCAGTGAGCTATGATTGTGCCTGTGAGTAGCCACTGCACTCCAGCCTTGGCAACACAGCATGATCCCATCTCAAAAAAAAAAGAAAGAAAGAGAAAAAAAATGAGCTAACACCTATAAAGCATACATTCAACAAATATTTATTGAATTTCTTCCAGATGTCTAGCACTGTAACACCTAGAAGTAGTTAGGAAGTGTCTGGAACATAGTGAGTATTCAATAAACACAGGCTATCATCATCAAAATTCCCTTCTCTTCCTTTTTAGTGTATCAAGAACCAGCTTTTAGAGTGCCAACGCGGCCGGGAAGCTCGCTCTGGCAGACGGGGGACAGGACCTAGAGTGAGGAAAGCCTTTCCTTTCAGTCCTAAGGGATTATGGGGAAAGAACGTGAGAAAAAGAGAAGGAAAAGAAAAGAAAACACACACACAACCATACACACACCACACACCACACACCACACATCCATACCACAGGTACTACATACCACACACACATACCATATATCACACCTATATCACCCACTACACATCACACACACACCACGCCACACACACATACTCATACACACATACACATGCCACACACATATCATATACACATATCACACACACACCACACCATGCCACACACACATACTCATACACACATACACACACCACACATTCATATCACACACACACATACCCCACACACCATACCACAGATACCACATACCACACACATATACCATATATCACACCCATATCCCCCACCACACACATCACACTCACACCACACAGACATACTCATACATACACACACATATCACATAGATACATCATGCCACACACACGCACACACCACACACATATCACACACACACACACATACCCCACAAACCCTCCAAACCTCCCCCACACACACACATAAACACACACCACACAGTTGAAATTGAGCTTCTGAAATACCCAGAAAATGAAAAAGACTGAGACAGAGACCTCGCGAGGCACCGCATAGACACGAGGGCCAAGCAGCCTGTCAGGCAGAGCGAGGGTCTGACGCTCTTTCCTGCGCCTCTCTCAGTCCCGGCCTTCCCGGGTTCTCCCGTCGAGAAGACCATGAGCGGATCTCCCGGGAGGCGAGGTGGAGGACGCAACAGAAACTCAGGGGGATCCTGACCCGGCCGGGGACTCTAAAGGGCAGCTGAGTCAGCCAGGGAGTCAGGTCGGCCCTGACCAGGCTGCGAGAGACCAGCTCCCACGTCCCTCTGGCTGCCGGCTGCGGCAGTGCAAGCAGTGACCGGGGCCAGGGATGAGAGAGGGAGCCCTGGAGACGGCAGGAACCAGGGACATCGTCGCATGATTCCGAGAGGGTAGCAGGGGCGGGGTGAGTGGACAGAAGACTCCAAAAGCTGGGAGACCAAGTATTTTTACACAAAGAGATTGAATATTTCATAGAGGTATTGTTTATATTGTCTTAATTTGAACTAAATCTAGATTTTTCTTCCAGCTACCCAGATGCTAGAGACAAAAACAGAGATTGCAATTCCCTCTGGATGTCCAAGATACGGTATAAATGGTATGACTTTGATAGAGCACTTACTTTTGTTGTTACCTAGTGGATACTGTCATCTGTAGAGTTCCAGGAATGACCCTCCCCGCCCACAGAGCAGTCCCAACAAACAGAACACCTTTCTGCTGAGGGGCCCTGCCTCCTCTCTCCCCTGCTCCCCCAACTCCACGGATTGGTCCAGAGTGGACATCTGGCTCAAGCTAGTCCACCCGAATCTCTGCCTTAGGATTCAGAGGTTTTGATCCGAGGTAGATGAGCTGTTAGTGGCTCAGACGTGTCCATGGAAGACTTCCAGAGCAGTCACTCCCAAACTACCACGGGAGCTCCCTGGCGAGCCTCAAACTGACCCAAAATGCAAGTTCCTGTGTGAAAATTCTTACACGCAAATGATTTTTATACGTAGAGCCATACATTTTTACAGATCATGAGGGATTATTTTCTAATAATCTACTGCATGGTCATTATGGGTTGCTAAAATTTAGAAATTCACCAACTAAAATGACTGTTATAAGAGTGTGCCGAGAATTCCAATGCAGTGTTCTGCTACGGAGGCTGCCTGCCGGCCAAGACAGCAACGACATGGCGCTGTCACCGCACACAGGCACGCCGAGAGCTGCAGCTTGGGGTACTGGTACCTTATTGTCAGTGCTTCACCAGTGTTGCTTTGAGTTGACTATGGGTTCTGATAGCTTAATTACATTGGTCATCAATTATAAATTGCTGTGAATTTGGCTCCGTGATGATTTAATTTCAGAATTATCAGTTTAGTTTCTTCTGGCTGTTTTATGTAGTAGTCTTTTGGGCCTACTATTTTTTAATAAGTAGACTTTGAAACTATACATTATAGTTCAAATAAGGATCATCACGCTCTTATACATGCACATATGTGTGCATAGTCTCCCTTGCAATTTTATTAGTATAGTGGTAGTTCCTGTAATATGGACTTTTTTTTGTCTTCTGGAAATTGGGAATAATTGAAAAGTTTCAAGGTTTTTACCCTTCTTCACTGGGTCACAGTGAAAAGTTTGAGACCTATACCTAGAAGAAAGACCCATAAATATCTCACAGGGTATCTCCTAGAGCTGCCCTGATGTGCGCACCCTTTCACACACCTCGTTAGTCAACGCATTTTCTTAATCCATGAATATATACAATAAATTCTCCTTTTGACTCTAACTAGCTTGAGTTGACTTTGGATACTTGTATTGAAAGAACCTAAGAACTAATAAAGATAAAGTCCTTATATTTCAGATAAGGACAAAATATTAATGTATTCAGTCTTTCCCCTACCCTCTGTTTTCTAAGGAAAATTCTCCTACTCTCTATTTTACGGATTAGGGTATGGGTGGAATGAGCAGGGTAAAAGCTAATCAGACTGAGGTTACAAGATGCACGGCACCAGGGGGAAAAAGTGACTCAGAAGGCGAGAGGAGAGGGGGGATTAGAGAGGAGGATAAAAAGGAGCCAAGTGGGCCAGAGGATTATAGAAAGAGGGTCGGTCAGGTGCGATGGCTCATGCCTGTAATCCTAGCACTCTGGGAGGCCGAGGTGCGAGGATCACTTGAGGTCAGGAGTTTGAGGTTGCTGTGAGCTGGGCTGACACCACGGCACTCTAGCCCAGGCAGCAGCCAGACTCTGTCTCAAAAAAAAAAAGAAAAGAAAGAGGGTGATGCGAGCTCTGGGAAGACCGGCTGCCATGATGAGTGACAGATAGACAGGTACGGAGGATTCCAAGGAGTCTGATTGTGTGCAGAGACCATCCCAAACTGGTTTGAACCTGACCTATCTTCCTTAGTGTACACATAATTTTCCTAAAATGGGAGCAATGATTAGAACTTAATCACTAGGTCCCACCACTTGTCCAAGGTCAGCCCTGCCACGCCCACCCTAGATCCCATAACTCCTACCCCTCTCCCTCAAGGACACTGATCTATCCATCAGTCAGTCTCAGACCTTTATCTTAACCCTTCTCTTTCTATTGGTTCTTCCCTTCAACAACTAGTCGTATTCAAATATCTTCTATTGTTAAAATATTTTTTCAAACTCTCTTCCTTTCTCCACAATTACTATTAATATTTCAGAACTTCATCACTTTCCTCAAGCTCTCTGTTTCATCAGGGATTCCAAAGTTTAGGCAACAGAAGACATTCTAGCAGTTAACTAGAATTTTATTATCAGACTAGACGCAGCAGCTCATGCCTGTAATCCCAGCACTTTGGGAAGCCAAGGCGGGAGGATCGTTTGAGGCCAGGAATTTGAGACCAGCCTGGGCAACACAGGGGGACCCCACCTCTACAAAAAATTTTAGAAATTAGCTGGACGTGGTGGCACATGCCTGTATTACCAGCTACTTGGGAGGCTGAGGCAGAAGGATTGCTTGAAGCCAGGAATTTGAGGTTGCAGTGAGTTATGATCGTGCCACTGCACTCCAGCCTGCGCAACAGAATGAGACCCTGTCTCTAAGTTAAAAATATATACATATATATTATCAGATATTATTAGGTGACTTGCAGTATCCCTGGCAGTACCAGAAATTCAGACTCCAAGGGCATGTGGCTGGAAACAACTCCTGCATTCCTTTCTTACTATCCCCTCTTCTTCACTTCACGAACTTTTTGGCAAGTAAGTCTGCACTTACTGCTCTGCTGCCTTCCTTCTCCTTCACTCTCCGTCCGTGCATCCACTGAAACTGCCCTTGCCAAAATCACTTTTGGCCTCCTAGTTGTCAACTCGATGGAATCTTTCCCATTCCTGCCCTCTCTGAAATCTCTACAGCATCTGAGACTATTGTGTCTCACTCGACTTCCCTAATCCCAGCCACCCCTGCCCTGGTTTTCCTCCTACCTCTCTGGCTGGCACTTCTTATTCTCCACAGGTTCTTCTTACTCACCCAGATCGTAAAGGCTGGTGCGCCTCAGACTCTCCCTGTCACTCTTCTCTCCTGTCAGTGTGCGCGTCTTCCTAGGTGTACACCCTTCCTAGGTGCGCATACACTTCACTGGCTTCAACTCCTGCCCACGCACTGTCAGCTTCTAAGCCTTTGTCTCCAGCTCAGATTGTTCTAAGTTTCTGACCTATATACAGTATCCAATTGCCATCTAACACTTCCACCGAGATGGCCTCCAAACAAATTGTCACCAGCGAAGCCTCTTGGTTACAAATGATAGAAAATCCAAAATGTTTTACATGGAAAGGAAATTCATTGGAACCACCATAGGCGGTTTGGGGCGCATGCAGAGTTTGATCCAGAAGCTGAAATGATGCCAGCAGGACTCAGATGTCATGCTGTCTCTCTCCCTCCCCTCTGCGTGTTGGATGCATTCTCATACCGACTGTGCACTCCTTATCACAAGAGGGGTATCAGCTGTGCTAGCATCAAAGCCATCAAATATAACGGAAAAATGAGAAGTTCTCTGACCCAGTATTCCCTTCAGAAACCCTGAGCTTCATTCCGTTCTGACAAGCCAAGGTCACATGCCCAACCTTGAGGCCATCACTGTGGCCAGGGGACTATGGAGGTTTGATCAGTTTAAGCCAAGGTCGTCTAACGAAATGGATAAGGGATGGATTTCCAAATGAAAATTGAAGCTTTGCCAGAAAGAAGAGGAAAGGATGTGGAGAAACAGCACAGTTAGGAGCACAAGGTCCAGAAACGAACCCTCACTCAGAAACCTCAGCATCATTATCGTCTCCTCCTTTCTCTTGGTGCTATTTGTTCTCACTTTAGGACATCTCTCCATTCTTCTTCCCACCCACTGCCACTGCTACTGTTTTGTTTCAGATCCTCATGATTGCTCACCTGGGTAACTATAAGCCTTAAACTGAAGCTCAATTAATTCATTTATTTAACAGAGTAACTGCTACATGCCAGGCACAGTCTCTCCCGTCATGGACCTCAGGGACTCCTGGGAGAGAGAAAGAAAATAAACAAGGTCAACAAATGAATATAAAATTACAATTCGTGCTAAGCGCTATAAAGGACACAAAGGGGTTCACGAGAGGGAATAATGCGTGGTCAACGAAGTCTTTCAATGAAGGTGACACTTCAGCTGAGGCCTGACGCATGAGAATGAGGCAGTCCGAACAGGACATCGAGGCAAAGCCAGGCTCTCGGTCACACGCCCTCGAGTGAATGAGTCCTGCCGAGACCTGAGGGGACCCGGGAGCAGAGTCCTCCCCAGTCAGGCCTCCGGATGGAAATGCAGCTGGGCTGGCCATTGGTTATAGCGGCGACAGACCCTGCACAGAGGGTTCAGCTGAGCCAAGCCCGGACTCTCGACTCACAGAAGCTGTGAGATAATGTATGCGTGTGGTTTTAAGCTGCCAGCTTTGTGGTCACTTGTCGCACAGCGTTAGAAAACCAATACAACCTCTCTGATGCAGAAGGCAAGTAGCTAAGCCAGACCTGCTTATTCCATCCCCGAAACTCACCTCTCAGGTCACTGAGCGAGGCCAGGACTGTCCATCTAGCGGTGGTGCCTCCGCACGGAACCGTGAAGACAGCGGGAAGCAAAATTTCCCCTTCGCTCCCACCTCTGCCCCGATAGGAAGCAAGAGGGGAAGGAGAGAGGGAGAACTGTTAGGAGGGCACGACCATCGTCCAGACAAGAGATGACGGTGGTTTGAGCAGTGAGGTGGTCGGAATGGTGAACGGCTCTGAGACGTATCCGGAAGGTACAAATTGCCAGACTTGTTCGTTGATTGGATAGAGAGGGTGAGAGAGAAGGGACCGAGAGCAACTGGGTATGGTGGTGCCGCTTACTGAGAGAGGAAAGAGTCTGGGGAAAAAGTGGAAATGAAATTTCATTCTGGACGTGTTAAGTTTGAGTACCTGCGAGACATCCAAGTAAAGATGTCAGTTAGGGGACTGGACATGCCACTCTGGAGCTCAGAAGGGAAGCTGAGAGTAGAGATAGAAATGTGTGAGTCACCAGCATAGCCGAGTTATGTAAAGCTGTGGGGAGGGGTAGAACCAGCAAGGGAGGAAGTGGGGAATCGCCCCCCAGTGTCTCCTCCACACGGCTCTCCATTCTACTGTCATCTGAAACACAAGTCCCATCAGGTCGCGCTGCTTAAAATTATGCCGTGGCAGTCAAAGGGCTCTTATTCCCCGTCTTTTAAGTTTCCATTTTACTAAAATTTTGTTTAAACTGTAAGAGGAAAGCTATGTTAACATGTTGTACATTGACCTAGTTTCACAGAAGAAATTACATAGCACTGATTAAAAGCCAGTACAATATTTGGAAAGTTGAGGAGAAACAGAGAATGCAAAGAAAATATAATGGAGGCAAGCGGATAATTAAATTATAGCAAATGTGTTGCTTTTTAACACTGCTTTCTCTGAGTAACTAAGATAATTCATATACCCAGCCAAAGATTTTAATTGCTTAAAAGGTCACTCACTAGCTGTGTGACCTCGGAAACTGCTTTGACCTTTCCATGTCTCCTCTCACTTTTTCTGTAAGGTGGGGATAATGATGCTTGCACTAGTTTCCTGGAAAGGATGCTGAGAAGGCCAAGGGAGACTGTGGAAGTAAAAACACTTTGAAAAGCTTACAGGAGGAGGAGGGGGTTATAATCTCCTTAAGGTCAGGGACGGCGACGTATTATGCTTATGTCTTCTATGCCCAGCAGAGAACCTGGAGTTCATTATAGAATTATTATCCAAAAGGAAAAATACGCTTCAAGGACTCCCTATTGCCTTCAGAATAAATCTCAGTTGGGTTCTGCTGAGATCAGAGTCTAAGATTAAGACCTGGATGCAGACAGTTTATGAGGCTGTTCAGGAAGCAGGAGTGAGGGAGCAGGAAGAGGAACAAAGAGAACAAGTCAACAGGTGATACCACAGGGACACCACTGCTGAAGGCAACGGGGCATCAGTTCTGCAAAGACCCCTGAGAGGCTTACCGAGTCACCTCCAGGATTGTCCAGCTGAAAGACAGGAGGCTAGAATGTTTGTCCACAAGTGCCAGCCCCTCCACTGCGTGGGGTTCTCCTGGAGTACATTAACCGTTCGTCCCTCTTCAAGTGGAGCAGTTCCTGTGGCCTCAGAGATGGGTCAGAGGCACTCAAGTTCAGCAGGTATCCTTGAGGTGAAACGTGACATCGAGCAGCCAGCTTTGAGCTTGCATATAGACCCCTCCACCACTGCAGCAACCGAAATCAGAGGTGGGCCAAGGGGATGTGACGTGGGGCACCAAAAGCTGTCTGCGTGACATTTGTCCTCCCATAGCTCATAGCCCCTCCTAAGAGAATTTTCAGCTGCAGAGGCACCCCTCTGGGCCCCTTTTTATACCTCATACCCCTGACTGTGTCCCTGTGCCACTGCTGCTTGGATCAAGGACAGGCACCTGTCCCAAGGCAGCCAAACTTTATGCAGGCCAGTAACCCGTAACTAGACAAGACCAATCAATCAAGTTCTCTCTCTGGGAAAGCCAAAACGATGAGTCCATCAGTAATAGTTGTTGAAACTAACAGGATGAAAGGTAAGGATGGGGCTCTAAGCCTAGGTCAAGTTTACCAGAGGGCAGGTTGATCAGGAAAATGGACCATAAAAGAGATGATTCTTGAACTGAGTCTTAAAGGGTGACCATGTGTTAACCAGGCAGACCAATGATCTGATGTATGAGCAGACCAAGATGATGAGAAATCTGCAGGTGAGGTAGAGAACGGTGAGTGAGGATGAGAATGAGCCAGTTGGTGGTGGGTGGAACGGAGATACCTAAAGAGGGACCGAATGTTCTTAATGGCCCAGAATTACCCTGAAGTTGTTCATGCTGCTCTTGAGGCCAGGTCGTGAGGCTTCTCTGTACCCTTGTCTTCTGATCACCCTGTACCCCTTCAAATAAAGGCTCTAAGGGATTCCAGACACTCAGAATACTGCCACTTGCCGTACATTCCACATGTTCTCATGCCAACCCTGCCTCAAGTTCCTGGTCAACTCTATTTGTCCTTTAAAACTGAACTCAGACATCAGAGCCTTTCTTGACTCCACCATACCCATACAACCCTGAATTACATGCACGGAACTCTGTGAAATCCATACCTATCTCTGTTATAGCATTCTTTGAGTTCCAATTGTCGATATTCTTCCCCGCTACCGTTACACTGAGAACTCCCTAAGGAGGGGAACAATGAATTATCTGTTCACTTAACAAATATATGTTGAGTGCTGACCATGTACCAGGCATTGTTTTAGACATTGGGGACATAAAAATGAATACGGCAGTCAGAGTTCTTGCTTTCATGGAGCTTATACTTTAAATTTCTGTAAGATGAATGGTTGGGTGGGTGGGTGAATAGGAGGCTAGGAGGATGCATGGATGGATGGTTGGATGGATGTATAAGTGAATAAGCAGATGAAGCTTTGAGGTAGGAAAGTCCACTATAAGGGAACAAAGGTCTTCCCTTTAATTAAACTTAAGTCACCTCTAAGTCCCAGGTCATTTCCTGGGATTTTTCCTGTATTAGTTATCTATCAGTACAAATCAAATTGCTCCATGACTGAGTGGCTTAAAACAACCATTATTGCCGCCCAGGTTTTGTGTGTCATGAATTTAGACAAGGCTTAACAGGAATGACTGATCTCTGCTCCACGATCTCTGGGGCCTCACCTGGACAACTTGAAAGCTGAGACCTGAAATTATCTGAAGGCTTGACTGAGGATGGAGTATCTGCTTCCAAGCCAGCTCACTCACACGGCCGTGGCAGGTGGAGCTTGCATAGAGGTCTCTGAGTGCCTCTGCACAGGGATGCCTGAGTGTCCTCATGACGTGGCAGTTGCCCTGCCCCTGAGCAAGTAGTCTGAGAGAGCAAGGCAGAAGCAGCAATGCCTGCTAGGACCTCACCTCGTCACACATTGCCACTTTCACCACATTCTGGTCATTAGAAGCAAATTACTCAGTCTGGCCCACATTCAGGGGAACAGGAATTAGACGCCACCTTTTGAAGGGAGTAGTGTCAAA